>JACXGI010011490.1:10797-24964 GCA_016801175.1 Esox masquinongy | reverse complement strand
CTCTCTCTCTCTCTCTCTCTCTCTCTCTCTCTCTCACTCTCTCTCTCTCTCTAGGTCAGTCGGAGAACTCCGGCTTGCAGCCTTGCAACCTAGGGGGAGGTTCGTGTCCTGCCATGTGTTCCTGCAGTAACAACATTGTGGACTGCCGGGGGAAAGGCCTGACCGCTATACCAGCCAACCTTCCTGACACCATGGCAGAGATGTAAGTGACCTGAACACAACACCCCTGTTACCCAAACGTCCGTTCAGGGGCAGCAGAGGAAGGTGATATATTTCAGTGGAATCCTGGGATAACCACAGCTGGAATCAGCTCTGAAGCATGGCAGTGCACGTGTGTCTGTCTGTGTGTGTGTGTGTATATATATATAAATGTGCATGCATGCATTCATGTGGATCCTATAAAGCAGATGGGTCTGTGTGTCTTTCTCCCTCCCCTGTCAGCAATGTAAAGTCTTAGTTTACATTCATCTTATCAGCAGTGATATCTGTACCATCATTCGCCTCTTAACCCTGGGTTCTGGGAACTCTCTGTACAACAACTCCCTAGAATGCGGAGGCCTGACTGGGTACCTTGCAGTCCCACTATCTGCTGCTGCTCAACCCTGCAGAGATACGAACCTCACTGAGCGCTCAGATACAGTTCATGTCCTTCAGTCTTTTCCCTTAGCGTTTTTTTTCCCCCTACAAAGAAATGACGTTTCTGCCTGACTTTCTGCATATCAAAGATATTAGTTCTTATTCTTAGTTTCACCACACCACTTTAAATGGGTCACGGTTATTAGGGAACACACTTGCTGCTGGGTTAGTGTGTGTATATGCGCGTGCGTGTGTGCGTATTTATAAACAGCCCCGGCTCTTTAGGGGACGATGAGACCCAGAAACGAGTTGTCTATCTTTGCCTGGCGTCCGTTATTGACCTATAAACTCCTCAGAAGTTATTTCTCTCTCTCTCTCTGTTAATGTCCTTCCTGGGTCCCTGTGACTTGATCTATGTGACCAATAAGATCTCTGCTAGAGTCAGTGGCACTATTGGCCCAGGACACACCAGGGAGGTGAAAGGTTGACATCTCTACTCGCTGCTTAGCTGTTGATACTGATTGACGTTTTCATCATAGTATGAGTGTTTTATACTCTTCGGAAAGCTTCCAAAAATAATACTATATTGTTGGTGTTAGAATGAATCAGAATAACTCTAATTATTTCCCATTGCAACGTTGAGGCATGACACTATTTCTTCCCTCGACTCTCCTCACCTCCCTACATATGCTGTTCCTTTCCTACCCAGCAGGTTCTATTCCACTGCAGTCTCTCTTCCCCTCCTCCTGTTTTCCCTCTCTTCCCTTCTCCTCCCCTTTCCCACCTTCTCCTTCTGCTGCATCTTCTCCTCGTGCTCTCTCTCTCCCGCTCTCCCTTTCAGCCCACTTCACTACCTCCCACCCCAGGCGGGTTTAAGGGAGGTTGATCAGTGAGGGAGTTATGGGGGAGGAAAGGAGGCTGTTCTGTAATGCTCCACAGCAGGTCTGATGCGAGCTCTTGAAGTTCATTATAAAATCAGTTTCTATTACAGGGAGGCAGAGAGGCAGCCTGCTGGATATCAAGGCCAACACTAATGCTTGGTTAATGAGCCAGTCCAGCCCTGGCCCGCACGCGCTCACACACACACACATACAGACACCCACAGACAGACACACACTCGCACTAACACACTTGCCATTACTTACACATGGGGAGCCATGCATCTCCCTGCTGCTTGTTAATGAAAGGCAGTTTGATGTTTATGGGTTATGAGACGTGGGGGTTGAAAACTGGTGAGATATTATAGCCTTCTGTCCATAGTTAGTTACAGTAGTTGGTTAGTCAATCAGTCAGCCAGTTAGTTGCAGTTGTTAGTTATTTAGTTTGTCAGTCTGTCTGCATCTGGTAGGCTTATTAGCACTGTGGGTGTGTCTGTCTTTCTCTGGTAGGCTTATTAGCACTGAGGGTGTGTTTGTCTGTCTCTGGTAGGCTTATTAGCACTGTGGGTGTGTTTGTCTGTCTCTGGTAGGCTTATTAGCACTGTGGGTGTGTCTGTCTTTCTCTGGTAGGCTTATTAGCACTGTGGGTGTGTCTGTCTGTCTCTGGTAGGCTTATTAGCACTGTGGGTGTGTCTGTCTGTGTCTGGTAGGCTTATTAGGACTGTGGGTGTGTCTGTCTGTGTCTGGTAGGCTTATTAGGATTGTGGGTGTGTCTGCCTGTCTCTGGTAGGCTTATTAGCACTGTGGGTGTGTCTGCCTGTCTCTGGTAGGCTTATTAGGACTGTGGGTGTGTCTGTCTGTCTCTGATAGGCTTATTAGCACTGTGGGTGTGTCTGTTTGTGTCTGGTAGGCTTATTAGGACTGTGGGTGTGTCTGCCTGTCTTTCTCTCAGCCCCTTAGGAGTTAAGGTTGACCAATTACAATAACTAGAATAGTGTGTTAGAGTGTGTTAATCTGTTAGATGAACTGTCTTTTTATTTGTCTCAGTATTGAGCTGAAAATTGGCAACTGTAATTACATAGCAGATTTCTTATTAAAAACTTACCACACCTTACAATTTGAAATACTTCTACAGTTGCGGATTAATCATGTAAATCACTATGGATGAAGTTCATCATTTGCACGTCCCATATTGGGAGGTTTTGGGAAAACATTAAGGGCATTACCACAGAGTGATGTGATTGTTTGGGGTATTCAGTAAGTGTTAACACTCAACATGCTCTGAGCTTGTTTTCTACTGAACAAACCAACACTGAAAGTAGTTCAGTTTGAAAACGTCTTGGTTGTTTTTCATGTTGGCTACATGAATATTTCTGTCCTTGTGTCCTTGTTATGTAGCCAGTTTCAGAAACCCTTTTGTATTCATGTGTGTGTGTGTGTGTGTGTGTGTGTGTGTGTGTGTGTATTGGTTTGTCAGTCTGGAAGGCATTGTGTCTTCAGCACCTAATGTAAACCATGCCCATAGCCTAATGAATAGGATTAGAGCTATTGATTTTGGTTGTGCACACACAGAGACAGTCACCTGATGAATGGGTAGACTGGCAGACATTGATTCTTTGTGTCATGGCTCTTTATGGAGATGGTTTCTTTTGTTGGTTGATTG
This sequence comes from Esox masquinongy, assembly GCA_016801175.1. NCBI lineage: Eukaryota > Metazoa > Chordata > Actinopteri > Esociformes > Esocidae > Esox > Esox masquinongy. The sequence continues at coordinate 21,847 of JACXGI010011490.1, read as the reverse complement.
GAAAAGGATTAATAGAGGCCACAGTCCTGTGACGAAGGACAGAGGAATCAATATGTGTGTGCATGTTCGTCCGTGCCCTGACTGATTCCCCTGTGCCTTTGTTCGCTATAAGCCCATGTCTTATCAGCTGAGGTGTTTGTCACAGTGCAGAATTGGACAAGGGGAATAGAGCGGTGAATGAATAATTTTGTAATACCGAGACACTCATGCAGACTCACAGTAACTCACAGAGAAACAGTGTTTTCTGCAGCATCCTGAGATCTTCCGGTCCAGACAGATGATGAGAGAAGGAACTAAAGCCACTTGGCAAAACACAATGACTCAATGTGGGATCAATGAGACCACAAAGATGTCACACACACACACACACACACACACACACACACACTCTCTCAGTGAATATGACTACCGCAGTAATCTTTGGTCTGTAATCACAGCTATCCTAAGAATGTCAATTATACAGCTCTAGCTGGAAGCCCCCAACATTGAATCAGAACTTCAATTAAATATATGAAGAAAAAAATACTTTATTATTGCGGGAAATCTTTGAGTATGCAGTAACACATAAATAATTTACCCCCTGTGAATGGGCGCACACGCACTCGCGCATGCACGTAAGGACGCATGCATGGACACGCACGGAGACATGCACGGACACACTCCAAGTGGAAACATAGTGGGTGGAGTTGTCGTTAAAATGTACTCTGGTCAGGATGCAGTAACAGAATCCCACAGCATTAAAACCATTAAAAACATGTGGGATTTATCCTGTCCAGACCAATCACACTCTGACCAAATCTCTACAGTCTCAAGCTGTCCGCTCTTTGTATCTGGCCAGGTTACAATCATATTTGATCAAATTAGACGTTTATTAAAATCCAGCTGGACAAGTGAATATAGTTGGGGACTTTCTTTGTTGTTCTAAATCTTTCTGAGTGTGTAACAAATTGACCTGTTGTTCTACGTTGTTACATGCATGGGACATTTATCTAAACAATGTGGTCCTGAAACAGTGATAATATTCCCAGACGTGTTTTCAAATAAGGCTGAAACACTGGTAACATTTTTGAAATAAGGCTGAAACGCTGGTTTTATCCCTGGACCTGTTCTGAAAAAAGGCTGAAACACTGTGAACCATTACCAGCCAAGCCCTATCCCAGGCCAATCCCACAACCCCTGGCCAGACACACATCCAGAGCCCCATATCCCGGGGAGAGCAACAGCTCCAGCCTCACGCAGGCCCAGAAGTGGCTGTTTATCTGTAGGTTAGTTGACAGCCTTTAAAGTGGCCTTAATGAGCCTTGGAGTGGTTAGCGGCCTATTGCAGATCAGGATCGGCGAGAGACAGCTGACTGGAGGCCCTGCCACACCAGCACTCAACCACACGCGTGCTCAGACACACACACACACACACACACACTGCCACCCAAACACACACACACAGCACCAAACATACTAATAAGATTCCAAGCTCAGTACTGACAGCCTCTCAAGGCCTATTTCTCCTGAACATCTGAGACTGATTACAGTACGTCTCTGACTCTCAGTTTCCACTGTTATGGTGTGTGTGCATGTGTGCGTGTGTACGTGTGTGGGTGTGTGCGCGTGTGTGCGTGTGCGCGCGTGTGCGTGCCTGCCTGCCTGCCTGCGTGCGCTGTTCCATACACAATGCATTGTTCTGTTGTCTCTGCCTCCACTTACATTCCTGTACAGAGTGATTGACGTGTGTGTTTGTGTGTGTTCTCTGTCTGAGCCAAACATTCTTCGTGTTCCTCTGTGTTTCTCCCAGTTCCTCTCTCCTCTACACCTGTTTATTGTTCTACACAAGATGTTCTGACTCACACACAGGACAGGAAGAGAGGCATGTGCATGGACAACAGACCCAAGCACACACACACACACACACACACACACACACACACACACACACAAACCTATGGATTGTGGATTAAGGAAGTTGTCACCACCTGATCAATTACTATGAGTTAGTGGTGATGTATGACAACAAGGCTTTGTTCCTATAATGATCTTTGTTGCTTGATTTACCAACTCTAGAAATACATTTATATCCGATTTTTTTTCCACGCCTCCTCTCCCCTTTCTGTCCTGTTTCTTTCTAGTCGCCTGGAGCAGAATGGAATAAAGTCAGTTCCTCCAGGCGCCTTCTCTCCCTACAAGAAGCTGCGCAGAATGTAAGTATATATTTTCTAGGTCTGAAATACTCAAACTACACTTCCCCCAAGGCTGACGTATGGATGTAAGTGCTCTAGCTGTAGGGCTGAAGTCCTCTCTACACGTACTCCAACGTTAAATAACAGATGTACTGTAAATACACTAGGTCTAAAGCTAAAACAACATAATGGAGTCTCCTCCACTTAGCCTCATTTCACAAACCAACCGACTTCACCTAAAAAAAGAACTGCTGAAATGCTGACAATGTGCTCGGTTGTCTGGCCAAAGTGCACACGGCTTCAATCAAAGTAAAACTTGTCCGTCTTACCTTCTCAGTTTCATGTCAGAAGCCAGACTATTCTGGTCATACTGAAAAGCAGGATGGAATGGGTGATGTTAGGGTGTTTCTGCCTGCTTCTGCCTGCCTACTGAAGGTAGCTGAAACACAGCAGTGCCCTGTAATAGCACTGCTCACTCATGTTTCAGTGCTGTCTACTATTGGTCTGCGTAGGCACACTGTAGCAGAACTGATAACGGATGTGATACGATAATGGGTGTAATATGGAAATGGATGTGATATGATAACGGATGTGATATGATAATTGACATAATATGGTATAATATTGCTTATGATATGATAATGTATACATTAAATGTTAATGGATATGGTATGTTAATGAATATTATACTATGTTAAAATTATATGACATGATATTAGATATGATATGATAATGGATATGACATGATATAATAGGAATGATATCGGAGCTAGAATGAGTCCTTATTAGCCCACTGTAAGAAGACAGACTACTGCAGATCTTTAACCGTTATAAAAATAGGCCTGACCCACTGTGTCATCACACTAACACAACCTCTCTCTGACCGTGGCCCTGTTTAGCTGGCCCACATATCAACAGTGGGGTTCCCTCGAAGGATTGCAGGAACTTTTAATATATTCCCTGGTTTTTCGCTAAATCCAGGTATAGCAACTACACGATTCTCAAAATCAGAGGGAAACATTTGTAAATCCAGTATCCTCTAACCTGAATTTCTGGAAAAAATAATTTATGGAATTTATAAAAAGAAGACATGGAATTTATAAAAAGTTAGTGAAAGAACTGTCAACATTTAATGTCTCTGAAATGTTTTACCTTCTAGTTAAGGCAACTTTATGAAAGCTGCTTTCAGTTGGCCGGTTGTGGAAAATAAACATCTAATCATCCATTAAAGGAGCCATTTGTGAGATTTCCACCATGCAAAAGAAGAAAAATGCTTATTAGAACATACAACGTATTGCAGAAAGATATTATTTGAAATGGAGTACTTCATCAGTAATTTGTTGTTATCAGCGTACTCACGCTCAGTGGTTTATGTGTCTTCCCGATGATTTTCTCTTGTTCATTTTGTTCAGGTCGTTGTGCATTCCCAGTCTCAAAGAAATTGGGATTAATCTCTGGAGACAACTCAAATAAATATAGGCATGGCTTTCAAGCGATGGAGGAACACCGTCTGATATGCAGCTGAAAAGCAAACTGATATATTTCTCTTTCACATAATCGCGCCATCAAAGTATCAAGTTAGCTACTTTATAGTAATCTACCCATAAATCTCTGTCCAAGCCATTAGCCCCAGACACATACTGGACACAAAAAGCATTTGTTCGCTCAGTTATAGTTATTTCAGTGACAGAATAAGCTATAAAAAATTTATATAAACTGCTCAACTCACCACTGTTTGGTTATATATAAACTCAGTGAATTGCGTGCAACAATAACACATGATTATATAAGTATTCCACTGGAGTCCTGTCTCTACTTTCTACAGAATAGGCTATGAAAATGTGAAGTCAGAACAAAATGTTGTATACCGAACTAAAACGCTAAGCTAATGGTTGCCTCCTATAGGTTAAACATAGGGAGCACTGTCTCTCCTGCCCTACTACAATAGGACACATACAAATGTCCTTTGTTTCTGTGTTATCGTCATACCACAAGTGTGATATGAAAAGGATCATTCCAAATCAAACGTTATTGCTAGATAGTTGTTATGTAGTTTGATGCGAAGGCTACATTGAGTTGAAAATACATTGTTTCTGCAATTCCCCTTTCTAGATGATAGAGGGTGGAGGAACTTGTCAATTTTCCCTGTAATGCTCTCAACTGGAAAACAACATGGCACAATGTTGCTCTGTCTTACAGAAATACAAATCACCAAATAATTCACTTTATTTTCAGAATTCATGTCAGTGTACTCCCCAGAAATTATATCAAGTCAAACCCTCCACCAGTTGCACTCTGTGCTCTACTGACTCTCGGCTCTACTGACTCTCAGCTCTACTGACTCTATGCTCTACTGACTCTATGCTCTACTGACTCTATGCTCTATTGACTCTCTGCTCTACTAACTTTCTGCTCTATTGACTCTCTGTTCTACTGACTCTCTGCTCAACTCACTATCTGCCGTACTGACTCTGCACTAATGACTGTCTACTCAACAGACTCTGCTCTATGGACTCTCCTCTGCTGACTCCCTGCAATAATGACTCTCTACTCTCCTGGTTCTCTTCTGTACTGACTCTGCACTAATGACCCTCTGTTCTAATGACCCTATGCTCTAATCATTCTGTGCCATAATGACTCTCTGCCGTATTCAAGTTCTGCTCTAAAGACTCTGTGCTCTAAAGACTCTCTGCTCTACTTACTCTTTGCTCTACTTACTCTTTGCTCTACTGACTCTATTCTGTAAAGACTCTCTGCTCTAAAGACGCTCTGCTATTTTGACTCTCAGGGCACCTTTACCCTTATCTTGTGGAAATGCCCTGTGATAATATCCCAAATGTCAAAAATGTAAAAATTAAAGTAGCATCTGTCTGCATCTTCTAAAACCACATTGTAATTTTCAATCATATTACATGTGTATTTTTTCTGTCTTTGTATGCCTGAGTAAAACAACATTTCATCCAAAATTATTTCACAGAATGTATTAAAAGTTTCCAGAACGTAACCAACCTATTCCCATGAAAGGAGTGTGTCTCAGATCAGACGTTGAACCCACCTCCTCATTCACTTGTCTGTTCTCCAGGAAACACCAGGCATTTGAAAAAAGACAAATAGCCACTTATTTAGCACTTAGTTTAACATCGGCCTCAAATGGGATAATTTCACATCTTAAAGACCACGCAGCAATTTTCCTTTAAAGACATGCAGTTGACTAGAGTTCACTGTAGACTCCATTAACACACACACACACCAACACCACTCTGTGGTTAGCTTGTGGGCAGAAGTCTGTGAATCCTATTAAAGACAGGCATCTACAGAGACAGCCATTTCCATCTGGACCCCAGCCCTGCACACCAATAATAGCGTTGTCAACTTACCTTAAATCATTGGCTACTTTCCAAAGTCCTGGAATGGAAACTTGAATGACAGTTTATGGCCCAGTAGAGATATTTGAGATAATGATGAGATCTTAATGCCTCTGCCCTAATAATGGGATTTGTTGCCCAGAGCAGAACAGGGTTTCTACTAGATTCTATTGCCCAAAAATCAAGCTCCCATCTATGTCTCTGTTGGAGTTTATGGATACAGCTGAATTGGTCGACATTTGAACATTTATATAAATGTTTGATGCCGGGTGTTGATGTCTTCCACCTGTATTCAATGGAGAGTTAGACAGTTGCAAATATCACCATGGAAAGCTCAGATATCACTTTTTTTTAATTTCCAAAGTATATATATATACAGGTGCTGGTCATAAAATTAGAATATCATCAAAAACTTGATTTATTTCAGTAATTCCATTCAAAAAGTGAAACCTGTATAATGTATACATTCATTCCACACAGACTGATATATTTCAAGTGTTTATTCCTTTTAATTTTGATGATTATAACTGACAACTAATGAAAGTCCCAAATTCAGTCTCTCCAAAAATTAGAATATTACTTAAGACCAATGCAAAAAAAGGATTTTTAGAAATGTTGGCCAACTGAAAAGTATGAACATGAAAAATATGAGCATGTACAGCACTCAATACTTAGTTGGGGCTCCTTTTGCCTGAATTACTGCAGCAATGCGGCGTGGCATGGAGTTGATCAGTCTGTGGCACTGCTCAGGTGTTATGAGAGCCCAGGTTGCTCTGATAGTGGCCTTCAGCTCTTCTGCATTGTTGGGTCTGGTGTATCACATCTTCCTCTTCACAATACCCCATAGATTTTCTATAGGGTTAAGGTCAGGCGAGTTTGCTGGCCAATTAAGAACAGGGATACCATGGTCTTTAAACCAGGTACTGGTAGCTTTGGCACTGTGTGCAGGTGCCAAATCCTGTTGGAAAATGAAATCTGCATCTCCATAAAGTTGGTCAGCAGCAGGAAGCATGAAGTCCTCTAAAACTTACTGGTAGACGGCTGCGTTGACCTTGGACATCAGAAAACACAGTGGACCAACACCAGCAGATGACATGGCACCCCAAACCATCACTGACTGTGGAAACTTTACACTGGACTTCAAGCAACGTGGATTCTGTGCCTCTCCTCTCTTCCTCCAGACTCTGGGACCTTGATTTCCAAAGGAAATGCAAAATGTACTTTCATCAGAGAACATAACTCAGCAGCAGTCCAGTCCCTTATGTCTTTAGCCCAGGCGAGACGCTTCTGACGCTGTGTCTTGTTCAAGAGTGGCTTGACACAAGGAATGCGACAGCTGAAACCCATGTCTTGCATACGCCTGTGCGTGGTGGTTCTTGAAGCACTGACTCCAGCTGCAGTCCACTCTTTGTGAATCTCCCCCACATTTTTGAATGGGTTTTGTTTCACAATCCCCTCCAGGGTGCGGTTATCCCTATTGCTTGTACACTTTTTTCTACCACATCTTTTCCTTCCCTTCGCCTCTCTATTAATGTGCTTGGACACAGAGCTCTGTGAACAGCCAGCCTCTTTAGCTATGACCTTTTGTGTCTTGCCCTCCTTGTGCAAGGTGTCAATGGTCGTCTTTTGGACAGCTGTCAAGTCAGCAGTCTACCCCATGATTGTGTAGCCTACAGAACTAGACTGAGAGACCATTTAAAGGCCTTTGCAGGTGTTTTGGGTTAATTAGCTGATTAGAGTGTGGCACCAGGTGTCTTCAATATTGAACCTTTTCACAATATTCTAATTTTCTGAGATACTGAATTTTCATTAGTTGTCAGTTATAATCATCAAAATTAAAAGAAATAAACACTTGAAATATATCAGTCTGTGTGGAATGAATGTATACATTATACAAGTTTCACTTTTTGAATGGAATTACTGAAATAAATCAACTTTTTGATGATATTCTAATTTTATGACCAGCACCTGTATATATATATATATACCAGCACCTGTATATATATATATATATATATATATACACATATACACATACATCGTAATTATATCAGTACAACCTATGCCTTGTGGACATTTATGGTGAAACTAGCCTCACTAATGAAAAAATTATTTGCATTTGTTTTTATCATGAATTAACACAACTTTCTGTCATTGCCCCAGTAAAAAAGAAATCTGACTTAACAGTGCTACTGAGGCTGTTTCTAACCCAGTGTCCCTCTCCCCCCCAGAGACCTGAGTAATAACCAGATAGCAGAGATAGCTCCGGATGCCTTCCAGGGCCTGAGATCCCTCAACTCACTGTGAGCCTCCAGTACAGCACATGAGTGAATTCACCTGCTTGTTGTTTGATTGATTAATATATGAATCAATTGATCTTTTCCAGTGTCCTGTATGGGAATAAGATCACAGAGCTTCCCAAAGGAGTGTTTGACGGACTTTATGCACTGCAACTCCTGTAAGTAGACTTGTTATTTAGGTGATAAAGAACGAAGGCGTGTCGTTTATGCCCAATACACATTGCTTTGCCATGGTGCACTCTTCGAAACCGGTTTTCAATTAAATTACAGCAGTAAAAAGTTATGTGATGTCATACCCAAAGTCTGATATCACGTATGCCTCAGAACAGCTCTAGCAATGGTATATTGGCCATATACCACACCCCCTCATGCCTTATTGCTTACATATACCACGGCTATCAGCCAATCAGCATTCGAGCTTCAAAGCACAGTGTTTATAATCCTTGGAAAGTGACATTCAGTTTGCATTGATTATTATTTGATTATCAAGTAACATTTCCCCTTTTCTCTTTTTCATCCCCCACTGCTTTTATCCTCTTTACTCCCTCCCTACCTCCTCCCCCAGGTTGTTGAATGCCAATAAGATCCACTGTGTCCGGGCCAATGCCTTCACCGACCTGCAGAACCTCTCTCTACTGTCTCTCTATGACAACAAGATCCAAACTGTGGCCAAGGGCACCTTCGCTTCCCTCAGAGCTATACAGACACTGTGAGTTTGACAAACACACACTCTCTCACACACTCACACACACACACGCGCGCACGCACACACACACACCTTCGCTCAAAAACTCTCACACACACGCACGCTATGGCATGTGCACACTCGCATTCATACGCGTTCATGCATTCACTCACGTGCCAACATGTACACACACAGACACACACACACACACACACACACGCGCGCGCGCAGTCAGACTTCATATTGTTTCATGTCTGTACTCCCTCCCTCCTTCCAGTCACCTGGCCCAGAACCCATTCATCTGTGACTGTAACCTGAAGTGGCTGGCGGACTACTTGAGGTCCAACCCCATAGAGACCAGTGGTGCCCGCTGTGCCAGCCCCAGACGACTGGCCAACAAACGCATTGGGCAGATCAAGAGCAAGAAGTTCCGCTGCTCTGGTATGACGACTGGCTACTGTGTGTGCTGTATCTATCCACTGTATATCTCGATCTGTCTCTCCTTCATTGACCTCCTCCCGTTACTCCCATTCTCCCCCAGCCTCATTGTCCTGCATCTCCCTCTCTCACCCTCTCTCTCTCTCTCTCTCACCGACTCCCTTAGAGATTTGCTGTGTGCTCACTACCTCTTAAATACCACCCATATGCCCGGCCAGCTCTTGCCAGACCAATCAATACTGCTTCAGACAAACTGGAGGCCCACTCTTTCTCCCTTTCTCTCTTGTTCTCTCTCTCTCCCTTTCTCTCTCTCTCTCTCTCCCTCCCTCTCTCTCTCCCTCTCTCTCTTTCTGTCTTTCATTCTCCTTCTCTATTTACAGCTGGGATCGGTCAGTATCAGACTTTGCCAAGGCTTTTCATTTAGTTGCTGATCATTCATCCCTCCATCCTCCAGCAGGTTTTATAGCACATTAACACATAGTGAGGCTGACATCACTGGGTAAGGCTGGCACTGGAGATGGGGTTTCTGCCCGTGTGCCAATTCCTTCCAGCCCTACCCCTGTGTCTGTGCCAACCTCAAATACCCTTGCATCCCTGCCCGCACCATGCCCACTCCTAATCCCTCATCGCTACATCGTCTCTCTCCCCCCTGACCCATTTTCCCTGCCCGCTAGATGTAATGGGTTTCAGGCTTTGCCCTACCCACCTTGTCACTGTCCTGCACCCCCCCTCCCTTTTTCTAATAGTCATGGGGTATGCTATAATTTATGTGTCTGGCTGTCTCTGTGCCGGGGGGGCTTGGCAGCGTGGGCGATCCTCTTTCTACGCTCTACAATCGCCCACACTGGTTAGCAATCTAACATCTGCCCAGCCATGGTGTTCTGTATGGACTGACGAGGCCCTGTGCTGATGTGTGTTCCTGCCTTGCATCACCTTAATCCTCAGGCTCTCCCTAGTTTCTCCATAGCATTGTCACGTTTGTCTCAGTGGTGCCGTTACAGGGGCCGTCGCCACATGTTGTCATATATACACCTGTCCGTATATATGACTCCGTTTGACTGACATCATTGCTTCTCTCTTGTTTCCATCACAGCCAAGGAACAATACTTCATCCCAGGTGAGTGGCTCACGGTCACGCTGTCATACGTTCTCTCTGGCATGTCATCTCTGCCCCGCTCTGCCGCTCTGTGTCCGAAACATTCTCAAACTCTTTTGTTTTAACTGTCCGTGGAACGGGTTGACTGTTGAGCTTTTTTGTTTTAACTCTGTGGAACTGGTTAACTCTGGAGGTTTTTTGTTTTACCGTAATTTGGGTGTTTTCTTGTCTGGCCCGGTTCCTTCGCTCTGTTTGCAGAACTCAGAATGTCTCTGATAAAGACTCTGCAGGAAGGCCTTCTTTGCTTTGGCACAAACACAGTGTGTGTGTGTATGTGTGCGCGTGTGCGCATGTGCGTGTGGGGTGGGGTGGGGGTGGGGGGTGCAGGCACACGGTTGACAGGGTGAGAGTGACTCGGAATGAATGGAAGAGTCTGTGGAATAAAAAGAAAGTGTCTTCAATAGCAGTAAAAGCTAAAGAAAATAAAGCCCACCAGAGGACCCAGATTCCTATCAGCAGATTTTTCTGCAGTGCTGAACAAGAGCACTTTAGAGAAAATATCTTCAGGATTAGATGAGCTGAGAATGTGTGAGTGTCAGAGAAATACAGGACTATCATTGGCGGGCAAATCAAATGGACGTTCTTTGGTAAGATCAAAGGGAAGTCCAATTAATGCCAAATCTGTCATCTTCAAATAATAATGACACACTCACAGAAACATTGGAATTCCATGTTTTATTCTCTGAATAATTGGAGTGTGGAATACTAAACAGCGAAACTTCTATTAAAATGAAATATCTACATATTGCCAAACAATTCTCTCTCACTACTAATGTCTGAGTGAAATAAAGTCACTGCTACATCAAAGAACATCCTGAAACTTTCATTGTTTCCTGTGTACCAGGAAATGACATTTCCTTCAGTTTTTTCCACTTCGCCCTTTAATGAGCATCATTAGAATTCAGTCATTGCCTGTGTGTGTGTGTGTGTGTGTG
>JACXGI010011490.1:0-10697 GCA_016801175.1 Esox masquinongy | reverse complement strand
AATTTCCAACGGCATATTCGCGACATGCCATGCAGGATTCTGGCCTCGAGACGCTCCCTATCGAGGTAGTGTGCACCAGATTTTCGAGTGAGCCCTTCCCCCCCTGAGTTTTGCATGTGTGAAGACAATTGTGTCTGAACTGTATCAGCTTTCTGTGCAGTGCAGTTTTCCAGCGATTGGCGGACACAATCCTGCGAGGTACGCATTTTACATGACAGTGCAAGTTCACACGCTATGGCAATGGTTTTGTAAACCAAGATAACTCTTTGTTTTAGCGTTTTATTCTTTCTAGTAATGTATAGTTCTCCACATTGCTGTGTAAAGGAAGACCCACACAGACAAGTACTGAAGTCCTAATGACGCTTTCTGTTCTCACTCGAAATGTAAACAATCCCTTAATGAGCGTCATTAGACTTCAGTCATCATCAGGCTTCCTGTCTGTGGAAGTGGTTTGTCACAAGACAAAATAAATAGTCTTTCTTTATAGAAGCAGAGCAAAGAATGGCTGACATAGAATGGCTGACAAGAAAGAAATGTTTCAGGGACTCACACTCGCACTCAGACAGCATCAGAAGGCAAGCTGAAGAATCTACTGGCTAGCTGAGCATGTTTAACTCTGACAGGACCGCTAGTTAGTCATCATAAATCTCTTTTCGAGCAAGCTGTCAAAACAGCAAGGTCTCCTTGAACACCCTCCAGCATGCCTTTTGACAGTCTTTCACGTGTCCGCCTTTTCTGGGTGTATTGAGAGTTAGCCCTTGTCTGCCTGTGGCCCTGGGTGCTCCGCGCCTTACCGCGGCACGATGATGTCATCCTGTAGGGATTGTCGTGCGAGCGCTATGGAACACAGGACACGGAGCACTAACTAACAAAAGAACACCGGCCCGTCGTGTTTGAGCGAGACACACACACACACACATTTGGAGGCAGCTAGGTCTTCTCCATTATTGAGTAGTTGTGATGTAACCAGCTCCAGGCCCTCTGTCACGTAAACTCTATTCATAGACGGAAAGAAAGTGAGGGAAGCCGAGGTAGAAATTCACAAACCCCTGATGTTATCTCTGAACCCCCCCCCCCCACCCGGACTCTTTCCTTGCCTTCAGCTCTCATCTTCATCACACTCGTGTTCCCCAAGTCCCCATCCACTCCCCTTCTTTCGCCACCTGTCTTCCTCACCTCTGTAGCCGCCTCTCCACAAACTGGCCCTGATGTCATTTCATTTTCATCTCTCTTACTTTCTTATTCTCTCACTCCTTCAAACACTTCACATCCTCCCTGGCCTGTTCGCTGTAGTCCTCTCTGCTACACTGCCCAAATCCCCTCCGACAACCCTCCTTCCCTCGCTCCCTCCCTTCCTATGCGCACAATGTGTTTCCAGTTTCAGGTAGATATAGGGTTTGTTGTGTGTTTCAGGTACAGGGTTTTTTTCTTAACGCATGTGTGTTGTGTCTCTACAGGCACAGAGGACAGCCGTCTGAATAACGACTGTAACAGTGATCCAGTGTGCCCTCCTAAATGTCGCTGTGAATCCAACGTGGTTGACTGTTCTAACCTCCGTCTGAACAAGATACCAGAACACATCCCAGCTTCTACCACTGAACTGTAAGAACACACACATTCTCTCCACATAGACACATCCCAGCTTCTACCACTGAACTGTAAGAACACACACATTTACTCCACATAGACACGTCCCAGCTTCTACCACTGAACTGTAAGAACACACACATTCACCCCACATAGACACATCCCAGCTTCTACCACTGAACTGTAAGAACACACACATTCTCTCCACATAGACACGTCCCAGCTTCTACCACTGAACTGTAAGAACACACACATTCTCTCCACATAGACACGTCCCAGCTTCTACCACTGAACTGTAAGAACACACACATTCTCTCCACATAGACACATCCCAGCTTCTACCACTGAACTGTAAGAACACACACATTCTCTCCACATAGACACATCCCAGCTTCTACCACTGAACTGTAAGAACACACACATTCTCTCCACATAGACACGTCCCAGCTTCTACCACTGAACTGTAAGAACACACACATTCACCCCACATAGACACGTCCCAGCTTCTACCACTGAACTGTAAGAACACACACATTCTCTCCACATAGACATGTCCCAGCTTCTACCACTGAACTGTAAAAACACACACATTCACTCCACACACACATAGACACTCACATCTGAGCTTCTACATATAAACTGTAACAATGCGCTCTTTCTCTCTCTCACACACACAAACACGCACACACATCCCATCTTCTACCACTGAAATGTTAAAACAAACACATTGACATGCATTCTTGACCCTAAACTGGAAGACATTTGGACACTGTGTGTCACACGTCTACACATCCATGATATATCTTATTCAGGACTCTTTGCTATGTTGATGTGACCTCTGTTTCATTCTGACCACATTGTGATTCTCCTCTCTCCTCCAAGTCGTCTGAACAACAATGAGATCACCACACTTGAAGCTACAGGTGTCTTCAAGACCCTCTCCCAGCTCAAAAAGATGTAAGTATGGAGTTTCATGTTGTGGCTATGATATCTTCCTTAATTAGACAAAGAACTGTTTCACAAATGCTCTTGTGTATTTTTTGTCAAAGCAATTTTTTTTCTTCTTTATCTAATTGCTTATATATTTATTTATTTACTCCCAGTAACCTAAGCAACAATAAAATCACAGAAATCGAAGATGGAGCATTCGAGGGGGCGGGGTCTGTCAATGAACTTCACCTCACTGCCAATCAACTGGACTCTGTCCGCAGTGGAATGTTCAAGGGACTGGAGGGCCTACGCATGCTGTCAGTCACACGCACACACAAACACACACACACACACACACACACACACACACTTACTAACACAGAATCAGTCATGTCCCTTACTGTTTTAAAGAGACTGTACACATGGTAACACAGAATCAATCATGTCCCTTACTGTTTTAAAGAGACTATACACATACTAACACAGAATCAGTCATGTACTTTACTGTTTTAAAGAGATTATACACATAGTAACACAGTATCAGTCATGTCCCTTACAGTTTTAAAGAGACTATATACATAGTAACACAGTATCAGTCATGTCCCTTATGGTTTTAAAGAGACTATACACATACTAACACAGAATCAGTCATGTACTTTACTGTTTTAAAGAGATTATACACATAGTAACACAGAATCAGTCATGTCCCTTACTGTTTTAAAGAGACTATACACCTAGTAACACAGAATCAATCATGTCCCTTACTGTTTAATGTGTACTTTACTCTTTTAAAGAGACTATACACATAGTAAAACAGAATCAGTCATGTACTTTACTGTTTTAAAGAGACTATACACATAGTAACACAGAATCAGTCATGTACTTTACTGTTTTAAAGAGACTATACACATACTAACACAGAATTAGTCATGTCCCTTACTGTTTTAAAGAGACTATACACATAGTAACACAGAATCAGTCATGTCCCTTACTGTTTTAAAGAGACTATAAACATAGTAACACAGAATCAGTCATGTACTTTACTGAGACTATGCATGTACTAACACAAAAATAAGCAAACTCTCAGATCCTGTCCAACATTTATTTTCATGTAATGTTTGATTGTAAACTATTTCAATATGCTTCATATCTCTTCACATGGTCAAATAATCTGTTTGTGAATCTTTTAATCTTGATTCCAGAATGTTGAGGAACAACAAGATCAGCTGTATCCATAATAACAGTTTCACTGGGCTGTACAACGTTCGTCTGCTGTCTCTTTATGACAACCAGCTGACTACCATCACTCCTGGAGCCTTTGACACCCTTCAGACACTGTCCACACTGTAAGATACCAACACACAATGTAAGTTAACATGCAAATGGTGCAAGTAGTTAAGTTTGCCACTTTGTCTCTCTCTCTGTCAGTAACCTTCTGGCTAACTCCTTCAACTGTGACTGTCGTTTGGCCTGGCTTGGGGATTGGCTGAGGAGCAGGAAGATCGTCACTGGCAACCCTCGATGTCAGCGCCCTGCCTTCCTCAAAGAGATCCCGCTACAGGACGTGGCGCTCCCTGACTTCCGCTGTGAAGACGGTAAGTTAAGTAGAATTGGTTCAGTTTCTGCCTAGCAGGACTCGATTATACAAAACTGACCAGTGAAGAGCAGCAATGATACTCTTCATCCCTATTTAGTCACCATACAATATAGTAACACTTCTGGAAAATAGTATGAATGATATATATATTTTTTTTATTTTGGTGGATGTCAGCACGAGATCTAAAGTTTTTCCCTTCCACTTTTTACTTACTGTAACACTTGAAAAAACACTTGGAGTTACTGTCCCTTTAAGAGAGAGATAATAATCTATTGATGCCCCCAGTTGTGTGGGAGGTTAGTTAGCCAGCCGGGACTGGACCCATAGAACGTTCTGGCCACTCCTCTTTCTTTCAAAGTCAAAAGGTGGTTAAACGAGACTGTGTATGTATCGACGGGCTTTGGGAAAATCTTTACTTCTTTTGTTTACCAAGTGATTTTACACTCAGCAGTACCTAGGCTTCTGATCGATGCACACACACAAATACACACACACACTCAGCAGTATCTAAGCCTTTGGTCGATTGTGGCTGAGTGATGCTATTGAGCTGTTGACTCTGTTGACCAGCGAAGCTGCTGGCTCCTGAAAATGAATGCTAGCTCTGTCTCTTTCTCTCTCTCTTCATCCTGTTTTGTCCCTGTGATCAATATCACATTAGTCTGACAATTGGATGCTCTCCTTTCCTTAACATCTCCCTTTTTGTCCTCTTCCTCCAGCTCATTATTTACTCTTCTGTCTGCAATTATCTTTGTTTGCTTCGTTCTGTCCTTCACATTTAAATGCTGTATGGTGTAGTTCAGTTCTGTCACCGTCTGGGTCCCTCTTGGAAACCATCACTCTCCTTGTCTTGGTGAAAGGTCTCTTTCCACCTGTCTCTATCACTCTGTATCTCCGTCTCCTCTGTATTTCTATTCCTCTGTCTCTCTTTGTTTTTCTCCGACTCTCCATCTCCTTTTGTCTCACTCTCTCTCACTCTGTCTGTCTTTGTGTCTCTCCCCCTGTCTCACACCTCCTTTACCTCCCCCTCTCCCTCCCTAATCTCTGCCCCTCAGACTGTTTTGTTCTTAGACTTTGATCAGTCGTTAGTGATAATTGTGTGTCTATGTTTTTAGGTGTGTTGCCTGTAGCCGGTTAAATCACCCCGCCCCACCGCCGCTTCTTATGTCCCCAGGTGTGGAGACGATGAGCTGCGTGCCAAGGCCTCAGTGTCCCAGTGAGTGCACCTGTCTGGAGACAGTGGTGCGCTGCAGTAACAAACACCTCCGCGCGCTTCCCAAAGGAATCCCCAGAAACGTCACCGAGCTGTGAGTTCCGCGTCAGGACAACGAAAACATCAGGCAAAATGTTTACGGAGAAAATCAGGTGGAACTTTAAGCAGAATGTAGCTAATTGATGTTACACATGCAGGCAGAGAGAGAGATTAAGAGAGGAGTGGAGAGAGAGAGAGAGTAAGAAAGAGAAAGGAAGAGAGATGTAGAGAAATACATTTTGTACTTCTTCTCTCAGGCATTCTTTTCTGCTCCCAGAGGCCCTCAGGCCCAACACTGATGTCACTCTCGATTCCGGGGCCAAGGAATGTCTGTGTATTTGTTTTAATGAGCAGGTTTTGTTGGGATGGGTCTGGAACTTTCCTCCACTTTTCTACGGAGAGCACACACATGTACAGCCTGTCATTGTTCTAGCAGGTGTGACCAGGTGTCCCATGCTTTCATCTGTTCATCCGGAAGGTTTGATGCTCCAACATGTCATTAGCCAAACTACTGGAACCTTGCATTCAAACACAACGTTCCACTGAACAAGTTGACAACAAGAGATGCCAACTTTTAACTTCACTTTGGTGGGATGTGCATGGAAATAATAATCTATTGATGTCCCCAATTGTGTGGGAGGTTAGTTTGCCAGCCGGGACTGGACCCATAGAACATTCTGGCCACTCCTCTTTTTTCACGGTCAAATGGTGGTTAAACAAGACTGTATGTATCGACGGGCTTTGGGAAAATCTTTACTTCTTTTGTTTAACAAGTGATTTTACACTCAGCAGTACCTAGGCTTCTGATCGATGCACACACATACACACACAAACAAGGGTGTACACTCACACAAGTACACACACCATCTTCGCCCATATAACACTCCGCAGTTATTACCCCATCTCCATCCTATGCTTATACCCACTGAGGATCTGTACCAAACGTTTCGGTGTCCTGGAGTCATGTTGGAACTTGAAAGAGGTCAGGAGGCGGTTGTTGACCCTTTCTGCTGATCGTACAATACATTGCACTGAAGCAAGCCGACATATCCAAAACAGACAATGATGAAAGGTGAAGATGGTGTCTACAGATGACTGGATTTAAAGGGATTGACTTGAAGAATTTCTTTCAGCTGCTTCAAGTGGTACATCTGCCAGTATGCCTTCTTAGTTTTCTCTGTAATATTGTCCACTCACCCGACATCGTAGGAGATAACGGTTTCTAGGAATGTTAAGGAGTTAGCCGCTGTGTCCTCAATCTCAAGGGGGAGAGGTTCAGGATGGATCAACAGCTGAAGAACAGCAGAAGAACAGCAGAAGGCCTCGATGTCACGGGGGGACTTGAGGGTAGTGCTGTACCCCATCTCTTTGACAGATGGGGTGGGGTGACTTCCGGAAAGAGCTGCAGGGCGTTTTAGCGGGAACCTTGCAGTCTGACGGGGCTGTTGGGGTTAATGGTCTGGCCATGCTCTTCTCCTCCCTCTGTAGCTGTGGAAAAGCTTGGTCTCTCTTTTCACCCAGCTGTTAAACTATGTGTTTCTCTCCACATAGATACCTAGATGGAAACCAGTTCAGCGTGGTGCCAAAGGAGCTGTCTACCTTTAAATACCTCCAATTGGTGTAAGTGGGTCTTCTTGACCAGCCTTTCTATTTACCCAATGTTATTTGTCAGTGTTATTTAACCATGTGTTCTGCGTCCTTTCAGAGACCTGAGCAACAACAAGATCAACTCTCTCACCAACTCCTCCTTCTCCAACATGACCCAGCTCACCACGCTGTAAGTATTAATAAGCATTATTAAGCCCATCAGTTCACTATGACAGCATTAATAAGCCAAATGGTTCACTATAAGAGCATTACTAAGCCCATTGGTTCTTTATCAGAGCATCAGCAAGCCCATTGGATTGTTACTAGAGCACTAATAAGCCCATTGGTTTGTTACTCGAGCACTAACAAGCCCATTGGTTCACTATGAGAGCATTAATAAGCCCATCGGTCCACTACGAGAGCATGGAAGTGGAGTCTCCCTTGTGTGCGAGCAACTTGGGTTAGTCCATAGAAGGTTCATACTTAAGTCATACTGCCATTATGATCAGGGAAAGAATGACACGGTTTGTTACCTTGTCCGGTCGGGATTAGAACCTTGGCCTTTCATTTACTGAGCCAACGCTCCTGACCACTAGGCTTTACGGCCACACCATAACGTGCCGGAGAGCTTTTCTAATCACTGTTTCTTACACATTTCAGGATCCTGAGTTACAACTCCCTGCGCTGCATTCCCAGTCTGGCTTTCGGTGGACTACGCTCCCTTCGACTACTGTGAGCACCTTCACTATCCTGTCTCCGTGTGTGTGTGTGGTGTGTGTGTGTGTGTGTGTGTGTGTGTGTGTCTGTCTGTGGTAAGTGTGTTTTGGCCAGGCTGTCTGGTTGTGAAGGAGAGAGTGGATCTTTCGAAAAAGGGTTTGCTAAACTTCAATGAACTTGCCTTTAATGACTGTGACAAGCAGCATAGTATAGCTCTATCCCTTTATGATTGTGACATACAGTACAGGACTATCCCTTTAATGACTGTGACGTACAGTACAGGACTATCCCTTTAATGATTGTGACATACTGTACATGACTATCCTTTTTATGACAGTGACATACAGTATGGTATAGCTCTATCCCTTCAATGACTGTGACATACAGTACATAACTATCCCTTTAATGACTGTGACATACAATACAGGACTATCCCTTTAATGGCTGTGACATACAGTATAGTATAGCTCTATCTCTTTATTGACTGTGACATTGTTATAGGGGGTGCCATCACAGACATACAGTACAGGACTATCCCTTTAATGACTGTGACATGCAGTACAGGACTATCCCTTTAATGGCTGTGACATACAGTATAGCACTATCCCTTTAATGACTGTGACACACAGTACAGCACTATCCCTTTAATGACTGTGACATACAGTACAGGACTAACCCTTTAATGACTGTGACATACAGTACAGGACTATCAATTTAATGACTGTGACATACAGTACAGGACTAGCCCTTTAATGATTATGATATCTAGTACGATATAGCTCTAACCCTTTAATGACTGTGACATACAGTACAGGACTATCCCTTTATTGACTGTGACATACAGTATAGTATTTACTGGGTAGTTTGAGTCCTGGATGCTGATGGTATATGACACTGTATACCACTGGTATGGTATAACATCACTTTCTACTGCTCTAATTACATTTGTAACCGGTTTATAATAGCAGTATGGCATTTCTGTAGCTTGTGTTGTATTGGCCACATACCACAACCCCTCAGGCCTCACTGCTTAACACACTAACACATTAACACACTAACTCATTAACACACTAACACACCAATACACTGACACACTGGCTGCACAAATGTAGCCTGTGAATATAAGGACAATCAAACAAGGAAACTGATGTACTTCTGAATATCAGCATAAACCAAACCAAACATCACTGTCAGCAGCCATTATAAACCTGCAATGTAACTTCTCTGGAGTTCAAAATCATTGGTCTAACTGGATGTGCAGCAGAGGCTGAAGGATCCACTGATAATCATGATTCACCGTGACTTGCAATTGATGGGTAGAGTACCTGCTGTCGCACTGTTCCTCCTCTCACACTGTAACACATTTCCATATAATACATTGCATCTACATCCCATAATATAGGACAGTATTGGGACCAATAGAATTGTTATGGGATATTATCTGGCTCGATGGAGGGAAAGAGAGAGAGAGGAAGAAAGAAAAAAGCTGAGAGAGATGTGGGCAGAGAGAGAGGCAGAGAGATGGGAAACAGCGAAGCCTTGGCCAAGTAGTGATCGCAGAGTGGAGACCCAAAGTGGAGAAACGAGAAAGTCATCTGCTGAGTACAATGAACCAGAGAAAGACAGAGACCTGTAATGACACAGGCATTCACACAGAATGAGACAGAAAGAGACAGAGTGAAAGAGATAAGCAAAACAGAGAGACTGATGGTTAGCTAAATATTATGGGCTGTATAAGAGGAATGTATAAAGCTGAATGTTACTCGTCAGAAGACTGCCATTTTAGCTGAATCCTGGGCTAGAAGTCGAGTGCGGTTTCCAGAATCACCTCCATGGCAGCTCCTTACTTGACAGACTTGCATGTGTTTTACCAGACACTGCTCACAACAAAGACCTAGCCAAAGCTGCTTTTTACTGCAGAATTAGAATCCACGATCATTAGGAAACACAACGATCGGGACCAGCAGAATCCCAGCCCATCTGACTGATACTGTTCATACTGTATTGCCGCTCTCAGCCGTTGACTTTGATCTTAATGAAGCTATGCGTCCGTGACTCCTGGTAAACTTCACTCACGCACCATATAAGTCTGCTTCATTTGTAACTTATACCCTCTCCTAGGATGCAGACGCCCCCTCACACACACACACACACACACATATAAACACACGCACGCATGATCACACACACATGTGTATATATATATATATGAACACGCATGCATGATCACACACACACACCCCTTCTCCCAGTTTAGGACCACCCCATTGTTTCTGATGAACAGGAGTAAAAAAAAAAAATAGAAAAGAAAACTTTGAAGTCTTTACTGCTGGTCTGATCAGTCAAATCCCTCCTATAAAATGTCAATTGGTTCCTTGTTCTTTCTTTCTTTTCTGGGAAGGAGGAGGGTTGGAGACAGAATACGTCTCAGGCTAGACATTTCATAGTTTTAACTGAAAGACTCTAAAGGGGTTCAGAGTTCAAAGTTGGCAGGTTTTAGACACCCCTTCACAGAAAGCACACTGAGGTGCCAAAAGTTTAATAAAACACGCACACCCACACTCACACACACCCCCACAAAAACACACCTTTGGCTTTACAGACTAGTAAAACATTTAGAAATCATTAATGCACACAGCTTCAAACAAGGCTAGAGGTCTAGATTTGGCATGAATGGGGTATGAGATGTGTGTGTGTGGGGGGGGGGGTTGTGTTTTATTCAACTTTTGTCTGTGTGTGAGACTGTCTGTCTGTCTTTGTGTGAGACAGAGAAACAATGGAATAGGCTATGGAAGTTCCAAACTCTCTTGATCAACAAAGGCTTTCAAAGGAAAAAAAATGATAAAGAAAAGAATAAAGAGAAGATAAATAGGGAAAGGAAATACAGTAGCAGTCCAAAGTTTGGACCCATGAATGGGTTAGTGTGTCCAAACTTTTGACTGTTACTGTACGTACATCCATTTGCTTTACCAACAATAGCCTGGTAATGGAGGGAGAAGGCAGACTAACCTTATTAATGGGGGGAGAAGC
>JACXGI010011489.1:0-24868 GCA_016801175.1 Esox masquinongy | reverse complement strand
ACACAGAAGTTAGAGTAGCCTACTTTTAGGAATTAATATGATGGTCAGTCTGAGAACGCCCGCACAGATACGCCCACACACTAGCTTCCAAACTGCCGATGGTGTCAGATCAGACATTCACTGTCAAGGTGAGGATGTACAACACATTAAGTGCATCAAAATACAGTGTCATTGTTTATTTTTCTGCATTCAGAACAATAGAAAAGTAAAGAACAACATTCATAACTGTTATAGTGTTGTTTCACATGCTTGCACATGTACATCTGGTTCTCAATAGAAATGGTCTCCGAATCTAACACTATATCGCCACAATACAGTATATTTACAAAAATAATATTAAAACAGCAGTCATTCTAACATGATTTCTTTAAACTTACATAAAAATAAAGCTTTCTTGCACTTTTCTTGAAATCATTATTTACAGTCAGACTTAAATCATACTGGAGATGAGGGCAGTTCAGAATCGGACACTTTGCATGGTTTCGATAAGGCAGACAAAAATAAACGTGAATAAAAGTTGTCCAAAAATAAAGCCTTGTTTCTATTTTCTCTCTTCACTGCATATTAATCATAAAAATACAGCCCCTCCCACCATTACACGGTAAAGCCTGAACATCACATCTCCTCTGAAAAGTATGTTCAACATGATCTCGCTTGCTCTTTAACAACACCCAGCTTGGATGCATGATGGCAAAAGAGTGCTTGCTTCCATGGTGAAGGGTGGGGCAAGCAAAAGGCACTGTGACTAAGGATTGGAAAATGAGACTACATAATTCTAAAATTGGTGTTAACAACAACAGATTATAGCAACATGAGGCTTCAGTGAGACAGGCCACCCAAACTCTTTCCCAAACCTTAACCACTCTAAATGAATACCTAAACCAACAGTAGATAGCAACAACAGCCTAACTGACAGCATCCAAGTTGGTTTGGTTTCAGAGTTGAGATACTGTGACAAAGCCTTAACAAAAACACATCTCCTATATATGTACATCTTTGTGTTAGACAACAACATGTTAGATTCTGCAGTCCGTCTGCGATATCTTTGTTTATATCATAGCCACTTTCCTAATTGAAGTGAAGAATACAATAATAGGTTCTAAATGTGTTGGATACCATAAAATAGTTCAATAGACTGACATTATTTTCCAAACCATTTAGGAATTTAGACAATTGCTTGCTTGTATCCAGAAGTCTGACATGTTCTCACCATGTCTGCCAACCTACTGGTTCCTTAAAGATGGAAAACTACTGGAAGTGACTAGGCAATGTTAACACGACAGAGCAGCGTAACACATAGCACAACACCAATGTTATATTCTGAACCTTACCCAACCACAACCTCCAGACTGGCTAAGCCGAACAGAGAGAAGAGTCAATAAAGCAGGATGGGTTACCTCACCAGTCTCTATACCACCATTCAAGTCCCGTTCCATCCAATCAGAAAGGCTGCAGGTCCATTTACAGTACCTCCCAGGGGCAGTCCAATCCAGTCCTTTGGTTTAAAGTCTAGTGCATCAATACAAAAGGCTCTGGGCACCATATCTGGAACCGCAGAAGTAGAATACAAGGTCTATATTTTAGAACAGCCTCTGTGACTTTAACCTCAGTGGCCTCCAGGACATCTCTAGGACAGTAGATCAGCATCTCACTCCAGCACGTCATCCGCTCTGCAGACATCTAGAGGAAGAGAAGAGGGCACACGAGGTGATGACACTAGAATACATCCCACTAGCATGGTTTCATGTCTGTTGGTGCTGTACAGCCGAAGACTGATCATCACATAAACATCATAGTAAATGTTGTAAGTTGTGCCTTGGTTCCGAAACAGTAGTCATTTTAATAAAGTAGACGGCATGAGCAATTAAAAACCTATATAATCTTGTTGCTATGGCATAATATTGATAATGGGCGTTGTTTATAAAGCAGTAACATATTTAAGATGAGGACAATGTGAAATATAATAGTAGTCTTCTTTGCTTCAGGGACATGTGTGTGCAGGGCTTCACGTTACTTTAACATCATGTTTAGTCATCATGTCTCCCGACGGAGGAGTTCATGATGAGTCCTGCTCACAATAGTTTTCAGTCTGGTAACTGAGGCACAGCTTAAAATCCTCATTTAAAATGACCGAAACAGCATTATGCATATCTTTCCAAAGCACAAAAATGCTCAATCTTACCACATTAATCACTTTTTCAGCTACTTAAAACCATTCTGCTTCAACACTCAAAACTTGCCACAGATAGACAAAATACCAAGACAACAAAGACAAGCCTGGTCAAATAAATGTTGTTTCACAGGATTCAGAGGGTAGTATGACATGCTGATTATAATGCCAAGCCCACACTACACCACCACAAGCTGGCACACAGGACGGCTCATTGGCGCAGGCAGCCTGGCATCAAGCCCGTGCCCATCTGCGCGGTGCCAACCGGCGAGCGCCAGAGAGTGTGTTTGTGTCCTACCTGTGTGAGGGGGACAGGGCAGGACAGGGTGGGGCAGCAGCCCAGGGTCCATATTTAGGAGGAGAAGGGAGTTAGGAATGCTGAGCATCTATACCTGCCGGGCTGAGAACCAGAGCCTGGAGGATATCGGACAGGGAGATGATGCCTTCAATGGCCGAGTGCTCATCCACCACCACCAACCGATGGACCTGACACACAAAACTTATGAATAAAGACATGAGGCAGCAGGACATGGGGAGTTTGAGATGTCTGACACGCGTCGGTTGAAATAATGTCCGCGGTACGTGCAGTGTGTTTCAGGGACAGAGAGAGAACGTTCACCTCAGCTTTGACTATCCGATCTACAATGGTCTCCAGTGTGTCCAGCTTGTGGCATTGCATGACCCCCTCAAAGTACTGGCACCGATGCCTCAGGGCCTGGGTCACTGTGATGTCCAGGTTATTGTAGGTCTTCTCTGCTGCCAGGTTCTACATAGTACACATCAGACAGTCATTCAGACTCATTTTGAATGGAAATATTCATACTGTAGTTTCCACTAAAGCCTTAACATACAAAATGACCACTTACAATGACATCAAATTTGGAGTAAATATCCACCACTTTTCCTGAGAAAAGAAAAATACAAATAAAGCCATTTTTCATAATAATTAACGTAAAGCTGAATCAATTCAAAATCAATCCATCTTAATGTATGTGTAGAAGTGTTTTACAGGAACATGTACCAGACATGTCCACCACAGGCAGGGCTGACACCCTCCGCTCCACAAAGATTTGAAGGGCCTTGATGATGGGCGTGTCTGGGTGGATGTAGGCTATGTTCTTGTAGGTGCCAATGCCCAGCTTCCCAAGGGTCTGCTTCATAAAGGCTGGCTTGGGCATCTCACACACCTGGAACACACAGGCCTAATTAGAAAACATTCACATTACACAGCATCTCTATGACTGGTACAGACTAGAATGAGGGACATGCATGTCGATCTACATTTGTCTGTATGCCCACTAGGGGGCAGCAGTCTAGTGAAAAGTAGGCTATTTTTGTATTAAGAGAGCATGTTTTAATTGTTCTCTGGGTTAAGTGTGTATTATTGTAAATGCTGTTTTTTATATTCCCAGTGTTAGACTCACAAAGAGCTGTAGGAATTTGAGGATCCTCTTGTGTGTGAGAATGTAGAGTGGGTTTCCTGTCACAGGGTCTATGACAGGCAGTCGGTGGATCTTGTTTTTTATTAGGGAATACACAGCGTCAAATATGCTGCAAACAAAGATGCAGAAATACAAAATGGAGACGTTTTCTTTGCACGGCCAGTGATGCCTGTTCATTCACAAACCTAAATGGCTTGCAGTCCTAAATATTAATGACGGTAGAACACCCCGTGTCACGCTGTAGCATTTTACCTTGATTCAGGTGATATGTTCACCAAAGGCTTGAATGTCTCTTGCAAATAGACTTCTGTGAGGAGAGAGGAAAATGTGAGTTCAAAAATCTGTAGATCTCATTTAATGTCAAAGCATAAACTAAAGATTCCTACATACCTCTCCAGGTCTCAAGCTTATGATCTTCCAACTCATATATTTGCACCTACAAACAATAAAACAACAGTAATTGCTAAATGGAGTCACATGGTAAACCAACTTTTCCAAACGTATTTCTCCAATCACACTTACCAAAGGCGACTTGTAGTATCGGTGTAGAATGATGATGAAGTCTGTGATTGTCAACATTCCTGAAATTAGAAGAAATATAATCTTTTAGATTATATAATGCCCAGAAGTTATCAGACGTGCTCTCAAGACTTGCTAGTACTAGAGATACCGAGGGTTTACTCTGTAAGGAAAAACTAACTTTTTATTGATCAGTCTGATACAAGAACCTCTCATTGAACTGTGATTGCTTATCTTGATGTGTGTCCTTCCTTTCTATGTGTTTTATTGTGGGGGGTTTTTATATCTACTTTCTGTAACACAGGGCTCAAGTGTAAGAGACCTTAGTCTCAGCTTTAAATAAAGATGAAATAAAAAAGCTATCCAACAACCACCCTAAAGCATAGGTTGCCAACTGATTTCTTGTCAACAAACAATTCTACTCAGCAAACCTAATTTCTTCTGGAGACAATAATTATATCAGATCAAACACATGCAGCAACTGTAATTTGAGTGAATGCCTTGGAAGACATGAGTGTTTGTATTGAAGGTATTTGGCATACACAAAGCTTAGATAGCTTACCCACAAAACACTGCTTCTCTGAGTCCCATAGTGGGGCAGCGCGCACCCCGTTAGCCACTAAAGCAAAAAACGCCTTCTTCACCTGGGGAAAAGGACCACAACCAAATTACATACACAAATCCGCCAAAACAAAGGAAACATCAACAGTTCCTTAATATAGTGTCATGCCAACACAAGCTGCAAGAACAGCTTCAATGCACCCTTGCATATATTCTTAAAGTGTCTGGATCTCTTTTGGAGGGATGCCACACCAGACTTCCAGAACTTTCCAGACAGAAATCCAGAATTTTGTGTTTCATTGTAAGTGATGGAATATGCGGTCTAAGGTGCTGCTCCAGATATTTGGGGACTGAGATGGCTACTGCCCATTATGAAACGTCAGAAGTTGACAAGACTCATCATTGAAGCACTTGGCAGACTTACCACCAAAATAACCCCTCTTTCAAAGTCATGGGTAAAGGGCAAGAGGGCCAGGTCAGTATTTTATACATAACCTTACACAGGATGGGATGTTAATTCCTCACCTGTGTGGAAGCAATGACTCATAATATACCAGGCATGTGGGTACAATTCACCTAGGGGGCCAGGAGAAATAAAGTATGAAATTTTCTGCTCTATGTGGGTCGGGACAGAGGTTCTGCGGTCTTAAATGTTATGTTAAATGTAATCTTGTGAAAAGTACAAATAAAATCCCCAACTCATACAATGAATCATTCTGGTTTAAGTGGATTTGCATTTCAGATAAGGAAACCAAAACCTACAGTTTTGAGATTTGGCAGCTGAACTACTACAGAACATCAAAGCATTTCAATATAGTACATTCTCACGATTACTGTTTAACCTCTTATGAGGCAATAGCACTGTTCTACTCATGGAACATTAACCAAAGCATTCTTGTTGGCTTTCAGCAATGCCCATAAGAATGTTCTTCAATGAACAAACCCAACTAGATCAACATATACTGACAAACTTAGTTCAAAGTTAGTCAGGTCTAATCAAAGTTATTTATTACATAATGTGATAACCCATTCCCCTGTGCATCTCTTTACAACCAAACACAACGCTACTGTTTGGAAATGCTGAATTGACCCTAGATCAGCACTCCTACTGTGAGACACATTGAGATGTTATGTGTCTCAGACGCTCAATAATTTCAAAGTATGGAGCATCAGGGCTTACTTGCAGACCAGTGTCGAACACGACTAGTTTGGAGCTGGTGGGAACGATGTCGTAGCAGCTGTGGGACTTCATAAAGCGCATATATATATCACTCTCTGGTTCAGCAGCTGGAAAAATGAATATAAAAACGTTAACGTTGCGTATATCGAATAATCTCGTCACCTATTCCACAGGGGTAATCCCGTTTAATGATTCTGTCCTCACGCCGCCATGGGATGAGATTGATTCCACTGCATGACGCTCATGCCCCTATCACCAGGCAGCCGTTCAGTTGATGAAAACAAACACCAAATATGAAACAAAAATATTTTGTAGTCTATTTGGTAGTTTGTCAGTGACATGGGACTTATATTCCCCTATAACGTACATCCACCGAGCAACAAATTGCATTTAACAATGTCAAATTGCGGATACAATCCCAACATATAAAAAGCTATGCAAACCCATATCGAATAAAATCCAAATGTAGGATAGTAATGCAGTAAAATCCACTTACCGACACCGTCATCGTTTAGTTCAAGTTTCTCCAACATGCCTTCGAATAAACCGTAGAAATTCTGAAAGAATAACCAAAGGGCTAATCAATAAATAGCTACAACCTAACACCCCGATATGAGAGAAGTCGCGCGCTGCAGGTCAGGCGCACAACATTCGGCCTTTTGCCAAAGTTTGTACGAAAATAACAAGGTAAATTCAATAACTGCTGGCACTTTCAACAATGACAAAATAATACATCGCGAGAGACGGATTGTGGGCTAAATATTGTTGCGCAAAGTCAACTAAAAGAAAAGCATGCCTTGTCTGACAAAATACGCACTGCGCGCAACTCATTCAAGTGCCCTTGTCCAAGTCTCTAGGCAATGTGGGCATTATCCGGAGCTCAAGCCTGCCAGTAACTTTAACCGCACTTTATTATTAGAATATACACCCCTTAACTATAGTAGTGGAACATTCCTAAATCTACTTTGCTGCAGTCATTGCTGCCAACCCCTTGACAGGACCGTACCACGGACTGCAACAGAGAGCGGGGTAACTTGGGATATATAAACACAAACAAAACTCTACTTTAAAAGCAGCACAGGACACGTGTGACAGTGTATCCCAAACACAGCGTTTTCTAACGACAGATAAAATTGTTCATTTACAATGATAATCACGCAACGAACACACCTTCCACGGAACAACCAACTTCTCGCCATATTAGGAAATCCTATGTTGCCTAGCAGCGAGAAGCTACAGATTTCCATAACGTTTTTTTGCAGGACATTAAAATGCAACAATTTGCACAATGCAATACGACTAGCATATATTCACAGTGCATAGACAAAGGCAACAATGACAAGTCATGTAGTAGGCTACGGCACAGTAACCAAGACACTGCATAGGCGTTGTACTGCAGCAACATCTGATAAAATGAGTCTGAGTGCAGCAATTCCATGCAAATGCCTCACAGGTAATTTGCCTCATTCCCCAAACACTGCAAACACTTGGTCATGGCACCCTGCAAGCCAGTTCATATAGCACTCTTTGTTACATGTACCATTTTAAAACTTTTTTAGATTAGTCATCTCATCTTCCTAATAAGACACTCCCAGTACATTAATGACAACTACTGGCAGCAGCCGAATAAACAACTCACCCTTGTTTCCTAACCAGCCGCTTGATTCCTCCTATACCTCATAATGACACAGCGATTCTCCAGCCAAAACCACTACTGCAGTGCACTCATCAATCTAGCCTGTCTAACCCACCATCAGCATGGGCAGCAATACCATCCCATTCTGCTGCACTGCCACTCGGGAAGGGACCTGCTAGTGGAAACAACTCACCCACCTTCTCTTTTTTTTGCATGAAAATGAACCCATCTTCAATAGAAAAAACGCACTGAAAGTATTTTTTACACAGCCGACGGAGCTTTCCCACCTATTTTTGGTCCACTACACCACAGAACATATTACACTGTAAGTTTACATTTAGGGTTTTTTCATTAACCCATTTCCTGACTGTATTGGCAGAGATGTAATTCCTTTGATTAGGACGAAAGGACAACAGGAAAGCCAGGGAGAGAGAAAAAGGGGATAGGGGATTGTGGGAGGAAGAGTGAGAGGATGGAGTGCAGAGAGGGAAAGACAGTGGGAGAGATTCATAGCTCGTGGAATATATTCTAATTTGGAGTTCTTGGGTGTAAGAAGCAACGCAAACACGAGGATGGTGATGAAATACTGATTTCACTTTCAGGGTAGACTGTGCTCAAATGGCGCAGACAGAATTTGGAGTATTGGTTTGAACCAGACACCACATAATCAGTGAATGTATCAATCAATGCCTCAGTCCAGCACAGATATTTGTATAGACACTATGACGGAACACCACGGTCAGACAATTATTAAACTATGCTGAGCTCAACGTTGCAGCAGAATAATGAGCCGCTGCTGAAACAATCATTTTGTTCCAGTCTTCAACATACTACCGTGGTTTATGTGCAGGAGACTTTGGGAGGAAATCACACCAGCCTCAACCCTTTCTTTGGCAAACCTGCAATATTTCATCACTGCACAATCAATGTCATTGCCACTAACAACATTAACAATCAGTTGGTTTGGTAGGGAGTAAGAGATTTCGCTCACCGGCTGTGAGGTAGCTTGGAACGCTGAGAAGCCATAGTGCATCAGGGAGGAAGAGGGGATGGGTGGCTTGGCAGAAGAAGGCAGGCTGAGGCGCTGTCCGCTGTCTGGACGGGGGGATGAGAGGAAGCGCTCCAGGCGTTCAGGGGCACTGTGGTGGACCTCCTGGGAGAACATGGGCTGGCTGGGGGCCATGGTTGGGGTGCTGGGCGGCGTGGGGGAGGAGGAGAGGCCGGAGACTGAAAGACAAGAACCGGAATAAGGGTGCTGACCACGACTCGATTACAGTCGAGCACACACTTGTCATATGATACTGGAAAAGTGGAATGTGTCTGCCAGGGATTTCGCTCTTCAGAAGAAAATTTATTCCAATTTGAGTATTATTATTTATCATCGGCAGATTTGATGGCTAACTAATATGGCATTCGTCCAAATGAATAATCTGCTTTCAGATGGTGTTTTCCATTCACAGCGTGTGGTTATGTGCTGCCAGGACCCAGAAACCTGCCAGGAAAATAATGAAAATATCACCCTGTCCCTAAAGAACAGCCACCGAATGACTTCACAGTACATCACAGTCACAAGGCAGTATAAGGAAAGCATGCCACCTACAGTAGAACCATCTGGATATAACAATCTAAGTAAGGTCAAGAACAGATTGGACCAAAACAAAGCATCATATCTCGCAACACCTCAAAAATGTTTCCAAATGATGGGTCCGATCAAATAAAATCAAATTAATATATAGAAAAATCTCTCATCCATTAGTTATCATTACTGCTCCCCAGTACACCCAACAAGCGTCATAACCCCCCCACTAACACCGCCATTCCCCGGCGTCATAACCCTCCCACTAACACCGCCATTCCCCGGCGTCATAACCCTCCCACTAACACCGCCATTCCCCGGCGTCATAACCCTCCCACTAACACCGCCATTCCCCGGCGTCATAACCCTCCCACTAACACCGCCATTTCCCGGCCTTGAGGATATTAGATAAGTCAGTGAGAGGCTCCGGTGTTAACAGTCATATGTCACCCAGCATGGCAGTACTATATTGGACAGCTGCCTGAGAGGCAGGTCGCGCCCGCTGCTCCGTCACATGACTGCCCCCGTGCCTTCCCCTCAGCAGTCACGATTAGCAAGGGACACGGACTGACGTACAGCACTCACACGCATATTTTCCAGGCCAGTGACGTGTACAGACTGGTTCACATTTTATCAACTACATCGCAACTTTGCCCATCTCTAGCAGCTTATATCAGCAGCTCTTCACGTTGACATTCCAGACCACGCTGACTTCGCAGTCACCAACATACAAAGGCACTCTCTCATAATAGCGGTGCCGATTACTCCAACCCAAACATAACAGTCACCTGAAGAATCGACCAACCTCCCATGGCTGTGTTAGATAGCAGAAACATGTTCAAACAGTTCTCACACAGCTGTGTGGCAGCACACTCTAGAGAAACCATTACTCAGCCTTAGATGGCTGAAACACGTCTGTTTTTTGTATCTGACTGTTGCCCTAGATCTAGACTAGTCCGTTAGGGGATAGGGGGAAAATCAGAAGTGTTTCAGCTCTTCAGGATAGATTGGAAAAACCTGTCCTGGATCCACCTATTCAGGTCACATAAGGACTTCTTTCTCCATTAATTTACATTAGACAAAATGAAATAAAAAGAACTGAACAGTAAATACCAGTACATTCAAACCATCAAAAGTTACCCAATAGGACATCAAAAAGAGAAGTGTTTCACTGAAACAGTAACCAAGCGCCCATCCTGCCTGTTTTAATTACAAGCTAAGTGAAAGACATGGAGAAATGTAACCAATCTCTAATTAAAACACACATGAATGTAAGCACTGACCATATAAGACATGCTTTCACATTAACATTGTTTACAAACAATGCAGTAATTCAAGCTCATATTTCGGGTGGTGATGGGCCACGACAGTTGAACTAAGCTCAACATAAGGCTGTCATCAGTTACAGTTTTCAAAAATCAATGGGTTTATGTTATTAATCCAAGTCCAAAAATATAATTAGTAATGAATGTTTCTAGCTTTAAGAATGCCCAGGTCGATCAGGGAGGGTAGATCCACTCGTTTGAGGAAGATAAATCTGCATTTGTCGTGTTACACGCGCACGCACGCGCACACACGCAGGCACGCACGCACACACACATCGGCCTGGTCTAGCGATCTCCACTGTCTCCTGACATTTACTGTTGCTGGTTCATACCAGGCCTTTCCTACGTTGTGTTGAGGTCTTATTTTAGCCCCGCTGTGACACATTCCGCAGGAGGAGATAAGGCATGGGACAGCAGGGAGCCCCTCCACCCCCAGACAAACACGGACAACAGGCTGTTGGAGAGACATCTGGACCAGTATATCAAATCTCTAGTCCGTGGACCAGGAATAGCCTCTTTGGTGTTTCTGACTGGCCCCTCAAGTTTACTGACACATCTAAAAAAAAAAAAAAATAACTGCTTGTTCAGCAGATTAGATCACACACTACATTTTGGAAACACAGAGAAGCGGTGCGTTTCAAGGTAAACTACTTTGGTGTTTGTGAGCGCATCATAAATGCAGGTGCCACTCTACTGCTTTGCTTCAACATTAGGTCGGACTAAACGTAACGTAAACGTAAAGCAGTCTGTGTTTCAGGGTTAGTAGATTTCCCTTGGTAGTTGATCCACGTGTGACCGTCTGTCAGCCATGTTTGTTATGGATAACATTATAAAGGGTCAGAAAAGTCTTGGTCTTACAGGCATTTAACCTGGCCAACCTTTAGCGGAGTGTCACAGCAGTACAACCCGTCCTGCATGTCAACGCACTGAGCCATCTATGTAACGTACAGGTCAGTTGATGATCGCCGGACCAAATGGAACCTGTTTCCATTCTGTGAGCACTGGCCAACTCTTCTGTCAATAACACGCCCACCTCTTCTATTAGTGCTACGCTGTAACGATAGCAGACCTGGTAACCGCACATACAGAATGGGAACATACCAAACAAACCCAGCACCACCTATGGGCTCATACTGTACATACCGCATTGGTTTAAATCATGGTGACAGTTTGGGCCTTGAACTCTCCCCCCACTGACCCAGAGATAATCATAAGCTGTGGAGCTCATGCTGCAGTATCTCTCAAAGAGGCCATCCATGACGCCCCAAGCATCTAGTGGGATGACTGTGTCCTCTTTCCTGACGCTCTCAAACGAGGGGAGACAAACCCTGTGAACTGGGTCGCTGTGTATTTTTATAAAGTTTAATGCTCCAAAATAGAGCAGCAATGACTCTGCAGACACTAACCAACACATCGAAAATAACAACAATTAATTATCACTCTGTTCAGGAAGGAGAAATATTAATTACCATTCTCTCTAGTCCATCAGCAACAATGAGTACTTAAATCAATATTTATTGGATTGAGTTTAAAAATAAAACATCCAATCATGACTGTTTACCGTGTCAGTTGATGTTTTACATTTGAAGTATTCTATTCTATTTTTTACTTCCATTTTAAGGTGAGAAAAAATCTAACCAGAAAGTGCTTCAAGATACCTGCAATGTCTACCTGCAGTGTTTAAGTCCCAGGCTCAAATCTCTCACTACTACTCCACTGAACACAGTAATCCTGTCGTTGGTGGCTTAAGTCCTTTAAATGGATACGGAGCCAAAGACTGAAACAAGAACCAACCAAGGAGTCCCCTGTCTAAAACCAGACAGACATAAAAGACCCATGAGCTGTCAACAGCCCCCATATGTAGGTGCTGTGCCAAACACAAAACTCATTCTCTTTATTTACTGTCTAGAAAGTATGTCAGTGAGGGTGATGTCTGCCATACTAATGGAGGATGTTAATACTTTACTAGTACTACTGCAGGCATTCCCAAACAATGTTGGCCAAGTCCCCATGATTTAGTGGATTCTGTGGGAAACATGGACACATTCATTTTAATCTTTACCGTCGTATCTTAACAAATGGGATAAAAAAATATTTTGACATTTAAACCGTCCAAATGTAAGACATTTATGTTTTCTCAATTAACAACATTACTATCAAACAAACAAATTTTTTACAAGTTTCTCTGCCTGCCCTTTTTTCCAAATCAGATGACCTCACATGTAATTAAGAAGCGAATTTTGACAAATGACACATTAAGAAATACTATTTAATTGCTACGAAATAAAAAACATGATTTATGACCATGTCTAACACATCATTCCATGCAATGGCATCAGGTTCTGTCACTGTCTTTGATTAAAATGTTGTGATTGAAAACTACACAGACAGTCATAACACCACAAAGATTAGAAATATTTCACCAGTGTATCTGGTAACACAGCTATTTTCCGTGGATGTCAGAATGTAAAGACACCGGGGTAAGATATTATATTCAACATGCCTTCAGTCTTCTGGCGTGTCAAATACTGTGCAGTTAGTCACCTCTAAACACTTGCAGTGGTGTGACCATGTGAACAGTACAACACATTACCAGGCAAACATGGCGGCTCTGACTGGTGTCTTCCTGCAACCAGCAGGTCCTGCTCCTTCCGCTTCTTACTCCTCCTCAGGCTGCCGAACCTCTTCATGGACACCAGCGGGTTCGAGCAATGTTTTCAACACCCAGTATTGACCATGACCACCCAGGGCTGGCTCGGGTCACACACTAGGACAACCACGGCCAGTCCTCAGACAGCCAGTATCTAGACGAGTGACAAGACAGCCACTGATGGTCCACCTGATGTATTCTCGTTTATAAAATGAACTGACGAACAGTGTGAGAAGTTTCAAATCTGGGTGAGAATGAGAGGAGTAAAGTGAAGAAGTGCACAATCTTTCCTAAGTAGCAGGTTCTCCCTGAGTCAGACTCAGAGCAGCGCGTTTGTTGTAGCACTGGCTAATCTCTGTGGCTTCTGGAAAATGCTAGACTTAGGAAGATATGCTTTGGTCTGGAGGGCCTTCTTGAGTTGACCGGCTGTCTTAGATGGTTTTCCCTGTTCTCCTCAGCAGATATGAAATTGTGGTTAAGAGATTCCTGTTCTCCTTTCCCCTGATATTACCTGTGTTTT
Source organism: Esox masquinongy (assembly GCA_016801175.1). NCBI lineage: Eukaryota > Metazoa > Chordata > Actinopteri > Esociformes > Esocidae > Esox > Esox masquinongy. Next base: position 11,289 of record JACXGI010011489.1, on the reverse strand, counting down.
CTGTTATTTAGTAATGGTCCTTCCTCATGGTAAATTTCTTGGTCAGTTAAGGATCTGCACTGGTCCCTTAGCACATCCAGAAATAGTCTCAGTCAGTCCAGAGACCACACCAGAGGCTGGAGACAAAGTAGACTCCCTTCACAATGTTTGTGGCGGCTCACACCTTCACTGGAGAACACGCAGGGGTGGAAAGCAGGAAATTCCACGTCCTCTGTGAGATGAGGTCCAACAGCCCCCAAAGGATGCGTGGCACAATGGAACACACCCAGGCAGACTGTCCCTATAGCTTTTGGCTTTGCTGAATTTCACACTGTTCCTTCTCTCTCGCACTCTGCTCTACTTTGCGTTGTCTCTGCCTCTTTCTGCAGAGCTGTAGTAGCGGTGTCTATTGCTGGAAATTGTCAGGTGCAGCTGTGGCGTCTCTCTAATATAACACGCTGTCAGCGGGTTGCGAAAGGAGGACAGTCCCGGGAGAGCCACACAAAGTGATTGGCTATGCGGCTGTTACTCCCCGCCCTCTTAACACCCCTCCCCCCTACATGACACATTCAAATCACCATGCCCACATGTCAGTTTGTCATGTGTACACACACGGAGAAGTACAATACAAACCTAAGTTGCCACAATAGTTCAAAACCCAACGTCGTATGTCCGTATGAAGGAAAGGCAAATAAAAGTGACCCTAGCGAAGGTTGTCTGACTCCCCAGAGCACAGGACCTGCCTGACAGAAAGACAGCGAGGTCAGTGCCTCAAGCCTGTAGCTAACTCATGATGACTGACCTTTAAAGAGTGCCGAGCCAAACCCGGGATCACCTCAGCGGTCCTCAGACGACTGAACGGACACCTCTTGGTCACCCCCTGACGTAGGGTTGTGGAGTCAGCTGGTCAGGCGGGTTCCACTCACACAAACGCCCCCACCACCACACCAGACCCTGTCATGACCCAGTTAGTTATGATATCGGCTTGTCCGCCAGATCCGTTCAAAATGGTTACACAATTGATCAGCAACAACAAGCCAATTAGCAGTTAATCAGAGCATGAACGTGAGAAAAGGAGTTGCCTTAGACTTCATATTCCTATGACACCTACACTGTCTTTTTATATAGGGGTTGCATGATCTAGGATTACAATATTTTATGATATACTTCATGATATACCATACAATACTTTATGATATACACACTGTCCTCTTCTATGTCCTTCTATGAACTGCACTGTCAATTCATTCTCATCTTACTTTTTTTGCTATATGTTCATGGGTCTCAGTAAATTAGGGAAATGTGTACAATTTTCCACTTCCTTAAATTTACCAATCACACAGTATGCAGGGTAATAGAAACACCCAGCAAACAGAAATGTTCCCACAACTTCATGTTTCATCAAGATCATTCATTTTTTCATAGGAAGGTTCCTGTGATGTTGAACATTTTTTGAGACCTTTCTTTTAATGTCACAAGTTCTCCATGTTTTCAGAACATGAACATTCTAGAAATATTTAATTGGAATGTTGCAAGAACATTAATATGCTCCATCTGTGGGTTAGAAGAATACTCTGTCATCATCCCACAAAACATACACAGAACATACCATGTTTTTAGAATAAAAAAAAAAAATTCTGGACACTTCATGGGAACTTTGCAGGACAATGTGTATCAAATTCTGAGGGTTGGGAGACTACTCCATCAGTTCCAGTTCATCTGATGGTCCTAAAGCAACATTCTCCAAAAACAAGTAATTTCACTTTGCTGAGCCAATCAAGGCTCTGATTGCTGACCCACAGATGCTGAGCCAATCAAAGCTCTGATTGCAGACCCACAGATGCTGAGCCAATCAAAGCTCTGATTACTGATCCACAGATGCATTCAAAGCTCTCTGATTGTCAGCAAGGTTATGCATACCTTGTGCTAGTCACATACGTGTTTGACACAAATCCTTCAATTATGCATGTTTATTCATACAAGAAGTTATATTGGCCTCAACTGTAGTTTCATCTCAACCTCTTGGTTCATGATACACTGATCTTGCCTCTACGCCACCATTTCCGTGTCAGGTATTAGTAAATCTGACTATTCCCACAACTAATTTCACCACTTTTAAGGTCTCTCTGTAGTTGTTTAATGTTGGACATGAAGTGTGATTTTAGTGTTCCTTTAACAGAGTTGAAAGTAGACGTGAATATTCTTTTAATGTCCTATACCACCATAAAATGGTATATTCTGACATCACAGTAACCCCATACTAAGTATGCTCTGCTCACTAATAAGGGAACATTCCACTCAATTCCAATACCTGCTATAAAGGTGTCCATTCTCCTGTTAGGCAGGGGAACATTTTATCATTGTATGAAACATGCTGATTTTGGCTTACATGCCGATTTTGCTTAGAATGTTCCTTTACCTAATGAAAAACTGGACACAAACATCATTGGAACATTACAGGTAACATACCAAAAACTTTCTCCCATCCTAGACATGTTAGCTGGGGAGACAGAAGGCGAGATACAGACAGCCTGAAGAGCGTCTGGGCATTTCCCAGATATGGTAGAAAGGCATTGCGGGGTTCTGTGCTCAGGCTAACATGTAACGTTACCTATAGGTACTTCTACTTAATCCATGAAAAGGAATAACAAATGAGACCGAGACACAAAAACAAACATAGTTGAATCATGTTTGAACGAATAACAAAAGACGCAAGCGCTTAGCCCTTAAACACTGACAAGTCAGAGGTGCACGTGACTAATGGATCAGCAGTCCAACATTGACTTCATTGGGTACTGACAGTCCAAAACAGATAGTATGACCTGGGCTTCAAAGCAATGTCTTACACAGTAGATACAACGCTCAGGTAGTCCACAACGCACAAACATACAAAGACTGTTGGTGTGTCTCGATGATAAACAAAAACATGTCATGTCCAATTTCTCATTCAGACCTTGGGGGTTTAAGAAATCTAAACAGAAGATTGATCAGGCGTCGCACAGCAGAAGGCACTCATCTGGATTGTGGCATCAGCGGCTTAAGAAAACACAGTCAATGGCCCTGTACTTAAGACCTAACATTATATGATTAGCCTCACTAAAACATCCAGCCACTGGAGATTTGGGGTAATTTTCACAGGATGGCACTATGGCACAGTGTTTGTTGATATCCATAGTTGTATTACCAGCAGCAACATGCACATGATAGGCTATATTTTCAGATCCACTGGCGATCAACCTATTGATAGTGTGTCCCTTGTCAGTAACAATGATCAAAAGGTGTTGCACTATTTAATACCAACCAGAAAAAGCCACCAAAGAGTCTCAGTTGTATTCATCACATTCTCCACAGCAGATGTTAAATAACAGTGAAATGCTTACTGGTGGGAAGTTGAATCAACACCCAAAACAACACCAAAAACAACCCCCAAAACAACACAGCTTTAAAACCAGTGGACATCTTAATTATATCTGATGGTGAGAAATGCAGCCAGGATTGCATTGAAACAGACAGGCTTGGGTATGGACTAACATTTGTATAGCATAACAAATTAAACAGATTTCATTTTGAGAATACCTTGAATGACAAATAGCGTATTCTCCTACAACACAAAACCAAAAACCCATAGATGCTAGAATATATATGCTACTCTTAACATCCAAAACAGATTCACGGTTCCAGCTTCAAACAACGTCTGTGTGTATGCAACAGCCAATTAGAAAAGGGGATAGCGCACCCCTGTGGTCAAGTTGGATGTTTGCTTGTGACAACAGTTAATAGGAAATACTGTATGTTTTATGGAAGAGTAGCGTCTGTGTCTACGATTAGTACATGAGTTTCACAGGGATTGGTCCCTCATATCAATCAGCAGGAAACAGAGCTTGCCCTTGGTTAAGGCTTAGCGCCAGATGGACTGTTCCACTATCCACTGCCAATAGGACCTGGGAAGAATGGGTGAAAACCAGCCAGGGAAAATGACTCACATTTGAGGTGTTTTTAAAAGAGTATTTCCATGCCCAACATACTGGTTTTCATTAGACCATCAACAATATAAGCACTGAGACTGAACAGCTTAAAAGTCTTCGGGTTACCTCAAATCTGCGGTAACTGGACATGCAGTAGATGTTACCCAGAGTTCTGGGATTTTAGTTCACATAAGGCAAAACATAAAGATATTGTAAAATTAGTGAAGTTTAATCCAAGTCGATAACTGCCATCTCACATTTGCAGTATAAGTTAAAAATTATTTGTTTAAAATTATGTTTTAAGGAGTAAAAGTGCTGGCAGTATTTTGTGTTCTTGACTGGTGGTCACATGAAACTGTATTATGCACAACTTAATTTAGACAAACACTACCTAGAAAAATGATCTTAGACTATTATTTAATAATCCCCAGAGGCCAGCAGCATATTACAGTAACTCAATCTGAAATGCCGTCTTTAGAGTCCATGCGTGAAAGCCAGAAATCTTAAGCCAAACAAAGTCGTCTTTGTTTCATTTACTTTCTATCTCCCGCCCAAGAGGAAGTTGTTGACGCTGATGATAAATGTAAACGAGGAAAGAAACCCATCTGTCTACAGTCGTCTAATAATACTGTATGGCTGTCTCTTAGCTGAAGACCCAGAATACTCAGGTAGGACACTGTCTGCATTATGTTTCCTTTACAGAAATAGACTGCTGCCACCTACAGCTCTTAAACATTTTTTGAAGCATTCATGCTGTTACTCTTTAGGGTTTTAGTGCATTTACATTTAAGTAGCTTAGCAGATCCTCTTATCCAGCGTGATGTACAGTAACGAGTGCATTCATATTCCTGTTTTTTTTGCACTGACAGACGTTTTATGTGATAATCAACAGCACGTAACCTGTGTTTTCTGACCATTTCCCTTTTGAAAGCTGTGTTTGCTATGCTATTAATTTCTTCTTATTACAATGGTGTCTGCACAAAACCAATCAGCATTAGAAATGGATGCAATGGTATCACCTTTTCTGCTCCGAGAGAAGAGCTTGATGCTGGAGTTGGATGATGAGCTGGATGAAGAGCGGAAGAGGCCACTCAATCCAAGGTGACGGGGTGACCTGGGCGGTGAGGGTTCCTGGTAGGTGGAGGGGTAGGGGAAGATGCTTCTGGAGGAGCCCGGGCTGGTTCGAGACTGGGAGCGGGCAGGGGCTGACAGGGGAGTGGTGGACTGACTGACACCGGTAGCACCACCTCTCACAGGTACTCCTTTGGTCAGACCGGCAGAATGGCAGCAGGCCTCTCCCTGACACAGAAGAGAGAAGGGAGGGATTTCATAAACACACATGCCTCATGCAAAACAGCTAGCTAGTTTGCATACATGGTGTTGACCAATTGATGCTAGGGAATATTATACAGCCTGCAGTCATCAAACCACAAGGCTGTAATCAGCATAAAAAGAAAATGTTTCACACAATTTCTCATTTTTGATGCCTGATTTCACTGTCTGTAGGAGAGCTCTTCACAGCTGAGATTAGAAACCATGTGTAGTCAGACCTATGATGTCACTCGAATTAGGAATTAACAACGCTCTGAACACCATGGCCAGGACTGTATATTAACTAAACTGGGAAACCTGTCGATGCCATACTGTGGGCCAACACAGGTGGATGAATGGTGTGCAGATTGAGAATGAGGAGCACCATCTTAAATATGTCTGACTTAATTGACTGACTGTAAATTAACTGACTGTAAATTAAGTCAATTAAACACCCTAATTATCCAATTGTACTTTGTATTTCTTTCTACTTTCTTTTACCTTAACCAGGTATGCTGACTGAGAGAACCAATCCTCATGTGCAATGACAGCCAGGCCAATGTCATAACAGTGCAAGACAACACAAAGTGACAAAGAGCACTCAAAAAAACTAGTACTAAACAAAACATGGCTCCAAGTGGGACGAAAGAAATATGAAACAGCATCTTACACAGTAAAGCAGGTAGGGGAAATGCCTCTGTTTTATACAAATTGAATGCACGGCTTCGCCATATTTGGTTTTTGACGAAACAGTCAAAAGCTGCACAGAATTGTTTGCGACAAAAAACAGGCTATGAACTCAAGTGTGCCAAGCATCAGTTATAACCATGCCTTCAAGTGCAAATGATAGAAGTCACTTCAAACTATTCCCATTGGTTATAAAAATACTATAATAAAACATTGCAGTGTCAGCAAAGGGCGTTGAGCCTGAGCAGAGATAGTTGTGTATCTCAGAGAGTATCTCTGGTCAACTTAACACAATGTTCAGCAAGATATTTGTCTGAGGCTGTCCTTTCTCCATACACATTATGTTGGGCCAATCCTGCGATAGATCTGAGACAGAGACACACTACTCCTAAGTTAGCCAACCAACTTCACTGCTCTTCTTGTGCAACAGTGTGTTTAGGGAAGCGAGTTAGTTTAGAGTTTTTCATCGATCAGCCTGTTAAAAAAAAATAGGAAAGACTGGAGAGATTAAAAAGGCAACTATCAAATCTCAAGAAAGGACAAAATCCTAAGAATAAAAGTATAAGATTGTTAGTGAAATTTGACACTGAAAACACTACAGACTCAATCAGAGGAAGCTTTCTTTACAGGGATCCATTTCCTACTTTTGATCCCATTATGTCTTGAGACTGTGAGTGGGGAAGTGAAGTTGAGTGGGTTAGTTTAAAATGAATTTTTGGAAAACCAGAAACAGTACAGTACCCTAGTTAGCCAACTAGGAGACACGCCCTCATTCTTTTTTGATGTCTCACCCTGGGGCAACCCCTTTGCGCGGTGGAGCAATAAGCAGACCAGTTTGCCCTCAAATTAGAATGGGACAGTGTCCAATATTTGCATACCTTCACACAAAACCATATTTAATATAATAACTCACTAACTGAAATCATGAGCTAAAACTGACAAACTCCAACTAAAAATGAACTTACTCAAAACCAAAGGAGCTAAATCATGCCAGAGCTTGCACAACCGAGATGTTTTCTAAACAACCCTTATAACCAGTCTAACACACTTTGTACTATTTTAAACATGTCAACATCCTGAGCTGAAGCAGCCTGTGTTCATGAGAGATCAATTTCCACGGGTGATTGTCAGACGTCCACCCACTCCTCCAGCAGTAACAGGTCTCCCTTTCACCTTTGACCTTTTCTTTACAGCAGAGGGCTCAGTGACAGGGTTGGTCTTGTCAGCAAACTGCCTATGACCAAATACGTAGCTCAGATAACTTGGAAAATGAAGGGTAAAAGACTCAAGTAATATTGGTAAGGACTAACACAGTGAAAGTAGTCAAGAGTAACTTAATTGTGTGTAGTCACATTAGGATGATAAGAGGAGAATATACCTTTGGTGCACAATCCTTGTCTGAGCCTCCAGATCTGCCATATAGTATCGGGGAGGCAAAAGCACTTAAGTCCTGAAACTGACAGAAGCTTAGTGTCAATTATAGTTAACTCAGGCCATTTACCACTGTTAAAAAGTCACTTCCTATCTGCTTAACAGGGGGTGGGGTGTCTTTCTACCTGTTTAGTCTTGGATGTTACATCCTGCATTTTAACTATTTGTAAATACAGCAGATATGTTGTGATTCCAATTTGTACGATATGTTACAAGGTTGGTGGGCTTAAAGGCCAGCTTGGGGCATGAACACAAAAATGTCTCTAAAATTCAAAAAATATATATAACGACATATAACGATGCACCATCATGTCACTTCATTTAATAATCTAAAAACCAAACACATTTAGCACTAACACATTCATTTGCAGAAGAGCCACTTCTTGCTAAATAAAAAATTATCCAGTGGAAACAATGGATCCAAATGCTATAGAAGCGAGTGAGCAGCAGCCCGCCAAATACCCCACCTTAGATTACACAACAGCAGTATCCGGCAAGTGGGAGACATTTAAATACATCAAAATACCACCAAACACACATCCCATATATGTTTCACAATTGAGAAACAGGCAGATGTTTACAGTGAGCCTTTAAATTCCCAAATTGCATCTTGAAGCTGTCAACATTTTAGCAAACGTTGTCAAGAAAAAAATATTAGCAATGATACATCAAGATTGGTCAATTTAATTTATAATTTTCAGCTACATGCTCAAAACTTGACAATCTGCTTTCTACAAGACATGTTAAAATCTGAAAGAGGATGTTACACTACTATCGGGACATGCCCAGGAAAATATTTACTATACATAGCATCCGAGTGTTGGACTCATCATTAGGTTTCAAAAGGAGAAAATGAAATGTTATCCAGCAATAAACCAATGAAATTGCATCGAAAAGCAGATATGTAAACACCCTAGATGTATGTTTTATTCCTTCACCTTTGGGAGGGCAGGGAAGGGCACTTGTTTGCTCCATATTGGATACCATCCAAAAAAGAACTTACCTGTAGTGACATGCAGCTAGCAATCCAAAATTGCAAAGCAATTGTCATGAGATTTTTTTTGCAATGCAGATTGAGGGACGTTGCCTTGACGAAGAACGCAGACTTAAAACTGAGATCCTTAGCTGCAAACAATTTTTTTCACTCAGCTTTTTCAATTCCTCAGCTTTTTACCAAACACATTTAGGGGTTGCTCTGTTATTGTTAAAATTAAAACTCCGGCCTTTTTAATCATGTAAACCCAAGAGTGCGCTCTTGACTTAACCAGACAGAACGTTGCGCTCACTGTTCCGCATTGTTTAAGGTTAAACCAGGCTGATAAGATGCCAATGCCATCCGTGACTTGGTTCAACTGAGCGGAGAGAACATAATGCAAAGTAATAAGAATAATAAACTGAAATCCAATAAATCAGGAATCTCGCTCTCTCCTCCGTGTTGCCCCTAGTTACAGAGCAGGCACACAGAATGAATCATGACTCAGTGCATGTTCAGAGCAGTTTCCTCCCAGTTGTTTCCCTAGCTTCCTCTTCTCACATTTGTAAAGAACATCAGATCTCTTGTTACTCTCAAGCCAACTCGACTGCTTTTCCATGAAAACATTTGAAATTATGCTGACTTGAAGTGTGAACCAATTTTATAATATTCCTGGTCAGGCTCGAATGGAATACACCACTGCTGGTGTAGTGTTTAGGAATGAATAAGGCCCAGGAACGCATGGACCATTTTACCACCAAATCATCTGAACAGCTGATGTGAGTCCGGTTTAAGGAACTGATACTACAGCTGGCTAAAGAAAATGGGGTTTAAGATCATGCAAAGAGCACGATTAGTCAAACAAAAAAGAAACATGAACAATTACAAAATAATAACAGGTTATAAAAACATTCCGAATGTAAGGATTAGATGCTGTTAACAATGTAAGATGGCCATGTGATTGATGTACTTAAGAACGCGGATATACCCGCGCACATACCTGAAAGTTTCAATATCTTTTGCAACATTGTAACCCTAACACACATAAAAATAATTCAGAATAAACCCACGCATATGCTGACATTCAATTGCACATACACAAATATATTCGGGTCACATAGAACAGGCTATCATTTAGTAACTTACTGGTAAATGCAGGCGTAGTGTTTTCTTTTTTTTCGAGGTTTTCTTCGAGTTATCCTCTTTTGACTCCATCACCGTGCTTCCCATTTTCAGAAATTACGCTCAGATTTCTTTCTTTTCAACGAGAAAAAACGGTTTTGGATAAATATCGTTGCATATTCCATGTCTTCAAAGAGTAAGTAAAATAACTTTGGAATAAATGTGTTCATATACTAGGAAACATACGGCACTACCGACGTTTTACGAGTGTATTTACATTACCGTGACTGGGCGCGCTGTTTCACCTAAAAGTAGGGCGATCACATTATTGGTTCCTATCTCCTTCACTCCTTCCTTATACTACCCGCTCAAATTCTCACCAAAACATTATACGACTGGACAGATAAATAAATAAAGCAGAGAATCACATTTTGTTGAAAGGGCCAGGTTGGAGGTGGGGATTTTCACTGTCTGATCAGATGTCCAAGTTCGACATCGAAATGAATACGATCAAGCCAAGCAGAGAATGAGTAGCACACACTGATAATAATCTAGCTACAATAGGAGTAAACCACAACAGTGGATTCCTTGCTTCCCCTACTTTTGCTTTCAAAATAAAGGTACCGCATTTCAAGTAATGAAAATAGATCAAAAGAATTGAAACATTACACATTTCAATTAGAAAATTCTAAGCAATGTTGGAATGTTAAGTAATTATACATTATACTTATCTTTGAGAGATGAAGCTCCATTGTGGATGTATTAAAACTACATACTTGCATTGACAATACTGTACTGGACTGTAAGCCTAAGCTAAAGATTGTGCATCCATGAAATTAGTTTACTCAGTGACAATTGCAGAATAGAACTGTACAGAGTTGAAACAAATATTTTTTATAATCAAAAATCTTATTAGAGGTATTTAAATAGCTAGCCACAATAAGGTCTGACCATTATGCTTGTGCAGCTTAAGATAGAAATGTGCACCCATGAAATGGAGTATGAGCTTACTCAGTTATACTCACAGAATAAGGCTGTGAAGAATTCAAATAAATATAAGTGTCCGCATGTCTTTGAATAGCTAGCTGATTTAGCCAACTATGAGTATTGAACATATTGAACTGTACAGACTAATCTAGAGATTGTGCAGCCTTGAAAGGGAGTATCAGCTTACTCATGAGTATTGAAAATGCAATTATCTCACAAAAATAATTATAAAGTATAATTATTTAATAAGATTTCAAAAATGCTTACCATTATCTAGTAGAAATGTGTAATGTTTCAAATTAATTTATCAATTTTCATTACTTTAAATTAGGGAATTTTATTTTGAAGGTGATACCAGGAGAAGCAAGGAATCCACTATTGTGGCTTACCTCTATTTTGGCTAGCTTCTAATAAGTAACACACACTAGCTTAATGGGGACATCAAAGTTAATTGCCCTTAACACTTAAAGGGCTAGGGTTTTAAAGTCCGCCTGTCACTACCTTGACATTTTGGCTTCTAAAATGGTCATCCTTTATAGTAGAAGGAAGTGCTTTGTATTCTGGGATTCTGCAGACCCTCAGCTACATGGAGGATGTATTGAAAACAATTTTTTTGAGACACTTACATGAGTAACAATGTGAAATAGTCAGAAAAATGTAAAAACGCATGAGCACATATTTTGGTTATAAATTGAAATAACATAGTAAAATATAATAGGTAGCCTGTTTTATATTACATTTGTATACCCCCAGGGGTTCAGAATAAGTACAAGTTGAATGGTTTTGAATTTATAAAATAATAAAATGAACCCGGCATTTTTTTTTTATCTTGTC
>JACXGI010011488.1:0-24870 GCA_016801175.1 Esox masquinongy | reverse complement strand
CACGCCCAATTTTTCAGTTTTTTATTTGTTAAAAAAGTTTGAAATATCCAATAAATTTCGTTCCACTTCATAATTGTGTCCCACTTGTTGTTGATTCTTCACAAAAAATTACAGTTTTATATCTTTATGTTTGAAGCCTGAAATGTGGCAAAAGGTCGAAAAGTTCAAGGGGGCCAAATACTTTCGCAAGGCACTGTATGCTTATGTCTCTAAATGTATATATTTGTTTAATATATTTGTAAACTATATCTACCTTTGATTTGTAGTTTTTGCTAGCTGTTATAGAAAATTACTAAAAGTGGATACATTTCATCAAAGCTGTGAATAACAAACCTTCATAATAATGATGCATTGGTTTTCCATATGTTTTATTCTTCCTGCTTTAAACGTTTTACACTTTCATCCACATGGAACTTCTGAACACTCTCAAGTTGCCTCTGTCCCTTTGCCAAGTTTCAGCCTTTTCTGGTCATTCATCTGAAGGCTTTTACCTTATTCGTGTACAGATTTCAGAACTGTAATCCCTCTCTTTCACACAGATATCATATGTAGATTTAACAATCACTTCATCAGTGAAGTAGCCCGTAAGACCAAATATGCCACTGGGCTTTGTCTCTCTGTGGAGTGTTCTCACATGTTCAGGGGTCAGAGAACTAGTAGTTGTGTATTTGACTAGCATACTATGCCCAGAAAATTGCCAAGACTCCACCTCCTCCAAACTAAGAAAAACACCAATCGGAGTAATTGAGAGGGAGAGTTAACTACATCTCTGTAAAGTTTTAATTTTAGTATTTGTGCCTAGTTTTATTGTTTTAGTTTTTTTGTATTTGTGTTTTTGAATGTCTCAAGTAATTTGAAGTCCCAAATCTGATGCTTCCCAGAAACAAATAGGTTTTTTGTCAGCAGTGAAGAATGTGATCAGAGAGAGTGGGGTTGAAAAACAGATCTGAGGAAGGGATCAAAGGGCTGTTTTGACATAATGAAAAAAGTGAAGCCCCTCTTTTTCCTAGCTGGTCATGAAAGAAAAGAATAAGGGCAGTGCTGAGCACATTATTGGGCTACGTCTGTCTATACACTATACAAGTTTACTGCTAACTAGTTAGCGATTCCACATAGCTAGCGATTCCACATAGCTAGCGATTCCACATAGCTAGCGATTAAGCATAGCTACCGATTAAGCATAGTTAGCGATTCCTCTAAGCTAGACATTCCACTTAGTTATTGATTACGCATAGCTAGAAATTCTACATAGCTGCTTGCAATTTCAGATTTTACATGAACATGTTGCTAGCGGAAAGTCTCTGCAACCTTCACTTAATGGCGATCCTGATTTTTGCAGGAAGGCTGAATACAGCACGCATTCAGGGCTCTAGACCAAATGGTAGCACTTATGCATTCCCTTTCCTTGAGTGGAAAAAAATGACCATGCTTTAACCTTGTGTAATGGCTGCTGCCTCTGTGTGCTCGTTCTGTCGGATCAATAAAGATCTGGTCTCCAAAGGACTCCACAAAGGCAACGTTCCTCACTTCAAAATTGTAATTGGGTTACCTAATGGTCCATACCGTGTGCGTGCGTGTGTGTGTGTGTGTGTGTGTGCGTGCGTGCGTGTGCCGGATGTGGTGACTACGGAAAGGCTTGATGTTGGAGTGGGGCTCGTTCAAATTCGGGCCCCTGGTTGTCTGAAAGGGTCTCCGGCCCATCTCCCTGGCCAGGTGCAGACTGACACTGAACAGAGCCATTCCCCAGGGCCCTGTGTCTCGGCTGATGCCAGCCCTTTCCTATGTCTGTGCTGAAGCAGGAGATAATTACACCCCAACAACCACTCCCCGCCACCACCTCATGGCAGGGACTTCATTTAGGCTGGCACATGCTTCCCAGTCCAACCTGTTCCTACATATATTATTGCGACAACATTTTGTTGCGTTCTACAAGGATTTGATGTTCACATGTTGAAATATTTTCTTGAGGTATGTGAAAGTTCGGAAAGCCAAATTCCTCCAATACCCTTGAAATGTGGTTGTATTAAACACATTGATTCTGTTTTGTTCTTACAGCTGGTTATTTCTAATAGTTTAGGAATATAGATGAGACTCTCAGGAACATTTGTTGTACGTTTCCTTTAGAAAACCTTCCTTCCTACTGATAGAAATGCTATCGCAAATCAATCTGTGATTTCTTTGCTCCATTAAGAAAGTAAGCATTAGTTGTTGAATACTTCACTTTTTTCCATAGTGTTGTGGCAAAACATTCTTGATCTCAAAATGGTGTCTTGAGCCCCTCATTCAAAACTATCTATACTCACTTTCACTCTTCAAATCATATTCAGGATTTCAAACCATGAAATTTGGTTTGATGCAAGTAATAGGCTAGTTGAATTCATTTAGGTTTATTTATTAATCTCTTATATCCTAGGTGTGAGGGCAGGTTAGATAGATTGACTTGGCTTCAGAATGAAATCCCTTAGCAGATGCAGTCATCCAGTCATTTACAGCTGGTGGGAAAGTACGGTTGTGCTCATAAGTTTGCATAACCTGGCAGAATTTGTGAAATTTTGGCATTGATTTTGAAAATATGACTGATTAGGCAAAAAAACTGTCTTTTATTTAAGGATAGTGATCATATGAAGCCATTTACTATCACAGTTGTTTGGCTCCTTTTTAAATCATAATGATAACAGAAATCACCCAAATGGCCCTGATCAAAAGTTTACATACCCTTGAATGTTTGGCCTTGTTACAGACACACAAAGTGACACACACAGGTGAAAATGGCAATTACAGGTGAGTTTCCCATACCTGTGGCTTTTTAAATTGCAATGAGTGTCTGTGTATAAATAGTCAATGAGTTTGTTAGCTCTCATGTGGATGCACTGAGCAGGCTAGATGCTGAGCCATGGGGAATAGAAAAGAACTGTCAAAAGACCTGCGTAACAAGGTAGTGGAACTTTGTAAAGATGGAAAAGGATATAAAAAGATATCCAAAGCCTTGCAAATGCCAGTCAGTACTGTTCAATCACATATTAAGAAGTAGAAAGTTCTGGGATCTCTTGATACCAAGCGAAGGTCAGGTAGACCAAGAATGATTTCAGCCAAAACTGCCAGAAGAATTGTTCGGGATACAAAGAAAAACCCACAGGTAACCTCAGGAGAAATACAGGCTGCTCTGGAAAAAGTCGGTGTGGTTGTTTCAAGGAGCACAATACATCGATACTTGAACAAAATGAGCTGCATGGTCGAGTTGCCAGAAAGACGCCTTTAATGCGCCAATGGCACAAAAAAGGCCGGTTACAATATGCCCGACAACACCTTGACACGCCTCACAGCCTCTGGCACACTGTAATTTGGAGTGAGAAGACCAAAATAGAGCTTTATGGTCACAAACATAAGCGCTATCTTTGGAGAGGGGTCAACAAGGCCTATAGTGAACAGAATGCCATCCACTCTGTGAAACATGGTGGTGGCTCACTGATGTTCTGGGGGTGTGTGAGCTCTAAAGCCACGGGGAATCTTGTGAAAATTGATGGCAAGATGAATGCAGCATGTACTCAGAAAATACTGGCAGACAATTTGCATTGTTCTGCATGGAAGCTGCGCATGGGATGCTCTTGGACTTTCAAGCACTACAATGACCCTAGGCACAAGGCCAAGTTGACCGTCCAGTGGTTACAGCAGAAAAAGGTGAAGGTTCTGGAGTGGCCATCACAGTCTCCTGACCACTAACCACTCTGGGGAGTTCTCAAATGTGCGGTTCATGCAAGACGACCAAAGACTTTGCATGACCTGGAGGCATTTTGCCAAGACGAATGGGCAGCTATACCACCGGCAAGAATTTGGGGCCTCATAGACAAATATTACAAAAGACTGCATGCTGTTATTGATGCTAAAGGTGACAATACACAGTATTAAGAACTGAGGGTATGCAGACTTGAACAGGGGTCAGTTAATTTTTTTTCTTTGTTGCCATGTTTTGTTTTATGATTGTGCCATTCTGTTATGACCTACTGTTGAATGTGAATCCCATAAGAAATACAAGACATGTTTTGCCTGCTCACTCGTTTTCTTTAGAAATGGTACATATTACCAATTCTCCAAGGGTATGCAAACTTTTGAGCACAACTGTACATTTTCCCTCAAAGTGTAAGTTCATGAAAGTTACTCTTTTTATTTGATAAAAAAGACTCCCAGCTGGGGTATCCCAGCTTTCATTGCGCAATTGGATGGAGATTGCCCAGCATTGCATTAGAAGGCCTTGCACTAGGAAGCGTTGTCGGGAGGGATTTTCTGTTTTGGTTTTTAATCACTTCAGTGACTCCCTCCAGTGGCTTGGGTGCCTGCAAAGCTAACTGAGGTTAAGATGAGTGAACCAGTCCTTACATGAGTTGACCCACTTTACTTCCTGTTGGTGCGGTGCAGGCAGTTGTTTATGTGGAAACAGAGAAGGTAACATCAACCTGTTTTTGTTAGCCAAATTATAGCATCTAGAATATGGTTCTTCTCTAGTCAGTTGTTTTGCGACAACTTAGAGCACTATGTTGCTGTCAAAATCCATGCTCTAGTACACCACAACACATAGGGAATGGACAAATCCAAATGGTCACACATTCATACCGTGATACAGTTTCTCCTGTCCATACCTACCACTATGTTCAGGAGTTCAGCAGGTTGTTTCAGGAGCGAGATGCACTGCTCTGTTCGTTTCACATGGCTAGGATTGGTTGTCACTCTTACTTAGAGTTTTCTGTTGGATGAACATCTGACCAATGGACCTCTTTACAACCAGGGGAAAACGCCCACCCCGTGGGCCTCCAACAAATCCAGCAGCATCTGGTCTTCCATCCAGGGACTTACTGGGACCAACCCTGTTTAGCTTCAGAGGCCAGCAAGCTTTAGGATGCGGGCCAGGGTGCTGTGCTGCAGGGTCCTGGCATCAACAGGAGCTTGTTCCTCCGCTGGGGTGCCAGGACAGAGAGGAGCTTTGACTGGGCTGAACAGGAGCTGCGCTGCCAGAAGAGCTGGAGGGACCAATTGACCATAGTCCACAAACGGCTGTTCTCAGGTTGGGATGTAGGGGTTTGAGCATTGCCTGGGACTAGGTAGTATTACTTTACTTACTACTCACCATAGCAACAGCTCAATAGCACGTCTGGCACGATTCAACTCTCAGCCGCCTTTCTGCTCCTCCCCTCAAAACCGGTTGTATTTAAAAAAGACATCAGAGAGGGAAGGACTGCCGTGAAATATGTTTGATCTAAAGATGAATGGACTGACTGCCTGACTTTTAATAGGCATTGGACTGAGGATCCAGTGTAAAGAATTTGTAAAAAAAAATTAAAAAATAAATAGGTATAGTTGGTTTGTGCTTTTGCCCGGATGTACTGTATATCAATCACTGTGTTTGTTGGCTGTGTGTGTTTAATATTTGCGGTGCCTGGCAATCCCCCAATGTAGTATCTGCACAACCTTAAACTGGAAATTATGCAGTGTGTGCATGATGTACTGCTCTACTTATAGCATTGCGCCTGCTCGGCCTACAATGCTACAAATAGCGGAGTGTCAGCCCATCTGGTGATCTTCAACTCATGTCATTGTCTAGGCCCGTTCCACAACCATGTCTGCACCATTTACACCTCTGCCTATTGCAAAACGCAATGTCTGCTTCTGGCCTGAGGTGTCCCAATGCGCATGGTCAACCCTAGCCAAATTCACCAAAACCTACTTTTTAAAGTGGGATGGTAATCCTGTGTGGTTGGGAGAGCGTGGTTCTTGTAATGGTAGTGTTTGTGTTTTGGATTCCCATGGGGTGGGGGGGAGAATGAATGCACTACTGTAAATTGTTCTGGATTAATATGTCAATGTAAAACAGGTTGAGCTGCAACTACATCTCATAAAAGTAGGATTTTGAATATAAATAAACGATTACAGGGGCCAAATACAAGAACCCCTTTGCTGGGAGTAACTTAGGATGGTGTGAATAAATCAGGGGCCAGCAGCTCTACACTGTTAGCACAGAGTTCATGTGAATGTTCAGTGTCCTAAATGGTAAGCTATTCCCTAAACACTTCCTTTAACCAGGGAATTGGGTGTCATTTGTTAATGCGCTGCTGTTGGTCTTGAACCTACTCTCCTCTTACATACTGGAGTCGAACCAAAAGCCACAGTGCCATCAGTGTTCTTTAGCTCTTGAGCAGAAACTCCTTGGAAAGAGGAATTTTCCTAAAATATATATTTTTTTCCCCACTTTTCTGAAAGTTGCTGTTCCCCTGAGTTTCAAAAGAGCGCTTTTGTGTGTGCATCTTTGGCAACTCAAAACCATGATAGAGTGTACACAGGATTGTGGGTTATAGAGAAGCCCTAAAATACATTTTCTTTTTTCAATCTCACTTTTGTCGTTTCTTGGAGTTAAAGTGTTTGGGGAGCTAAAAAATCTGACTTTTAGTGTGTCAGTCGATCCTTTATCAATGTTGACTTATCCTCTGGGTGACAAGCAGGCGTAAGAACCCTTGACAGTCATTTTGGTTCTGAAAATATATTTTCAGAGCACAACACCCTACTGTACCAAGATTCAGAGGCATGTCATTGTATTCTTCCTATTTTTCAACCCACCTTAATTAGTCCTCACAATTCATTCTTTGATCTTTCATCACAAGAACAACAGATATGCCTTTAAAACACAGGATAGACTGAACACATTGATGATGCATTGCTGACTCTTTCAATTCTATGTCTGCAGACGCTAAAACACATCATAGCTTACAGTCAATTGTATTGTTCTAATGTTCTTCTCAGAAAGTGGGATGAATGGAATGAAACAAGCTGCGAGTGGAGTCGGGGGAGTTTGTCAAGAGGAGTCTCTCCATCAAACCTTGCATCCTGGGGAATGTAAGGTTTTGACAGAGAGAATGCGAGACAGACGGAAAGTTGCTACCACCTACAGTGACTGCTCTGTGCTAGATCAACTACCAGCTGCTCCATCTCACTGTCAGCCTGCTGGCTTCAAACACACCTGGGCCTAACTCTGTCAACTTACTCTCTGCATAAAGAACGATGTGTTGAACTAAAAGACGCGTTGAACTGAATAACTGAATCCCCTGTCAGTTTCTCTCTCGTTTCTTTCCCCTCTCTTTCAATCTCTTTCCATTTTTCTCCCTCCCTCGCACACTGTAATTGCATTCAGGAGGCTGATTAGTGTTCTGATCTTTTTATTAGCCTATGAGAAGACAGTCCAATGCAGATCTGTTGACCAGAGGTCTTTGATCTGGCATGGTGTCAGCAGGTTTAACCATTTCCAATTGCATCCAACTGCATCCTGCCGTGATCCGGTTCTACGCGCTGCTGAATATGCTAGCCGCAATAGCGACATTGCCCCATAATTCATGCTGTTGTCCCATGTCAACGGAGCAGTGATTTACACAAATGGAGCCAGGAGCTTGTTAGACAGGGAGCAAAAAATTCCCCTTGCCGCTTCAGTTATGTTAATTGTATACAACGACCTCCTCGACCCGATCTTGGCCTTTTCCTATCTGCTCTTCTACACTCGCTCTCTTTTCCATAATTGCCGATCTAATTTTCCCTTCTACCCCGTTATCACGTTCTTTGCTCTGACAATTTTGGGTTTGTTTACTACATCTCTCTCTCCATCTAAATCTCTCTTATTCCCTCTCTCCCTGATTTCTTACTCGACACCATTTTCTGCAGTTATGCACCCCTCCCCAATCTTGCTTTCTTTCTGTCTCCCTGAGTCTACACCCCAACCTCTGTGGTGTCCTACTCTTTTCCGACCGTGGAAATGTGCAGCAGACATTGAAAATTGACTTTATTTCAACCCGACTCTACCAATTCATGTCTTAGCGTCTGGTGGTGGCTTTTCTTTCTGGTCTGTCTGTTGTGTCCCGAAATGACCTTGTGTTCAAGGAAGCAGGAACCCACCTGAGCGGTTTGTGTGAAGTTACCTCTCTCCAAAAACATCCTCTCTCCTCTTCCCCCTCTACTCGGTCTCTACTGGTACTGTGGAGCTCTTTGTGAGGGCTCAGTTCTGCCGTCCCTTGCTGACTCTGACAGGAACGGGTCCAAGCGGATGAAAGCAGCCAGGCAAACATTGTTTTTAATGAAATTGCACAAAACTCTCCTCTGTGATTGGCATGCCTAGTAGGTCAAAGGGCAAGCCGAAGTACCTACAGCTGGGTCATGCTCATAATAAGCCATCATTACAGATGAAAATGGACTGTGGCATTGTGTCCAATAAGGAATGCTTATTATATTTCTCTGTAGCAAAACATTTAGGCCTTTTCCTTTTGGCTATTTTTATGTTTTGGGGTATTTCATTATTGTTATTGACTGGCCAGTATGAAGGAGAGGCTAACAGATGAGTAAAGGGGGGACAGAGAGGAAGGGCACAGACTGGGAGCCAACCTGGGTCTCCAACCCCTTGCTTGGGCACATGTGATCCATCACAACCATAGAACGCTACACCAGACTCTGGTGAAGCCTTTAAAAAAAAAAAGGAAAAAAGAAACCCAAATAAAACCAGACATGGAACGATATGGCAATGCCTTTTCCTCATATGGACATGACCTTGCAACATCAACCTGTTTCCTGTTTGTCCTTTACGACCTCTCCATTCCAAACAACCTTACTGTGTGTTTGGGCCTGTGCCCACAACCCGGTCGGTGGCATAATCACAATAGTCCATTCAGTTCCACGCAGGTGTGGGCTAAAGCGGCCTTGTCGATTGGGCAACACATTCTCATTTCCTGTCCCCATCAACGGCGGTCATGACAGACGCACAAGGGCCAGTGCCTCTGCGGTGTCTAACAGACAATAGCTTCTGCTCCTACGTCACGCGGCCAGCCCCGCGGAGGAAGTGGATGTTTTTGAAAGCCCGCACGCCGCAGCCGGCTTTCTACACCTCGCTCCCGACAGGAATGAGAACCGGACGCGAGGTCACGTTACAAGGCCCTCCCGGTGACGTAGCCGTCTCCGACCTGCCGATCCCGTGCGCTGGGGTGCTTGGCTGCGGTCGGGGGGGGGGTCATTTAGGGCTGTTGACAGCCGCCGGCGGTTGGGGGACATCTGCAGCTACGTGGAAGTTGACTTCCCGGGTGGCACCAGCGTCTTCTGCCATGCAGACTAGCTTCCTTAGGGGTTAAGTGCTGGAAACGCGCGCACGTTGTCTCAGCTTGTGTGTGTGTGTGTGTGTGCGTGTGTGCGTGTGTGCGTGTGTGCGTGTGTGTGTGTGCGTGTGTGTGTGTGCGTGTGCGTGTGCGCGTGCGCGTGCGCGTGCGTGCGCACGTGCGTGCGTTGGGTTTGTCTGGATCGTGTCTGCCTTGACAGTGTTGGTGCCACTGCTGCCGGTGATAAAACCACAGCTCCGTGTGTTTTCAGTGGATGTAGGTCAGTGTGGTACTCCGGAGTGTTCACTGAGGTGGTACATACAGCCTTCTACTCTTTCACACACAGGGACACTCACACGCGCTGTCTCTTTCACAAAAATCGTACACTTTCATTCTCACACCTATACATGCACGTTTACATTTTAATGGGGACACCAAGATGACTGTTTTAAAAAAAAATAAATACTTTTACTAATACTAATCCTAACCTTAACTAATCTAACATTAATGAACTTACATTTATGCCATAAGCTAACATAGCCCCAATGCCTAACCCTAAACCTAACTGGTAATTCCAACCCTACCCCGAATTGTAAATTTTGCCCTTAACTTATGCCAAAAAAATTATAATTCAAAATGGGGACATTGTAAAAAAAACAAACAAAAAAAAAACGTGCCCATTAGTCAAATGTTTCTGATTTAAGCACAGTTTGGGGGCATTTTTGTCCCCATAATATAGTTAGGTTAGAACACACACACTCCTTCCAGACCTCCTGTTGTTCACGCATGGCTGGGATGCCTTGTCATGGTATCTCTTGAGTGCGTGTATTCACTGTTCACAGATCCATGTTCAAATGCAGAGACTCAGCTCTGAGGCAAAGTAAGCATCTCAAATGACAATAAATTGATTCTTTTTCAGTCTTTTATTTTCTTATGTTCGTGGCTGGCTTCACCTACTGTTCATCTGTATAGTTGCTTTAGTTCATCCTTCTGACACTGACTTTTGATATGAAGGACGTGACAGTGTGACTCATTTCAGAAGGTCCATACCCCCATTACAGTGTGGCAATCTTGTATTATACTCTGCTGAACTAAAGCTCTTTATGTGTGTCTTCCAGTCTCAACATGAGATGTCTCTTGATATGCTTACATACACAGAATTACATTTACATAAAAAATGCATAAACACACAAACATTCGCAAAAAACTGTCAAATGCACACAGACACACGCGCACACGCGCACACACTGACTTCATGTAAAGACGTAAAGCTATGAGGAACAGAACATGCCATTTTTCAGTAATGGAGAAGCTCTGTTTTCCTCAAGGGTGCGTATTTGTCCAGTGACTTCACCACACTGCTTTCATCTTTGCGGATGGTTTCCAGGCAGACATCTAACCCTGCTTTGTGTGGGCCCTTTTTCCATCGTTTTGAGGAAGAAAAAGCAGGAGTGAAAGCATACACCCTTGCCTTCTCCACAACCCGGCATGTCCGTCTTAAAATGGGGTTAGGTGACACACTAGTCCTGGGTGCCTCTCTCTCTCTTTCACTCACTCACTCACTCACTCTCACTCTCTTACTCTCTATCCCCCCGTTCACAGGACAAAATATTCCCTGTGATCTGCCTGCTGTCTCCCTCTATCCCTTCCTGTCGCTATTTCAATCATCTACCTATTCTGATTAAACACGAATAGGCAGGGGAACACGCTTGAACAAACAGTGTCCTAAGACTGACCCAGGAACAGTGACCATCTTCCTCTGATGTTTTTACTGACACTGCAGAATGGCCCTAGGGATGTTGTACTGTTTAGATTTTATATTTCTGGGGTGACAGAAATATGATTTATCTCTTAATTTTCTCTCTGTAAGTCAGCCACGATCAGGTTTCATTGTTAGAATCAACGGCTGTTCCTTTTTTCTTGTTTCAATGTGACATTTTCGGTAAAATAGAAATAACTAAATAAAGACTGATTAAATTTAAAACAGCTTGAGTGAAAATTAAAGCATTTTTTCTGTTTGAATACATTTTAAGTAGAATAATTTACAACGCTAGTTTTGTTTTAATATGATTAAGTTGAACCTAATCTAGTCTTTGTGAAAGGTGAGGTGTTTCTACATCTTAGTCAGAGATACAGTGACCAGACTGAAAACCTGTTTAGACTTTGATGATGTCTGTCAGATGCTTGTCATGAATTAAACAAGTGGTGCTATTTATAGGCCATTTGCACAAAATGTTTCTCATTTCTTACATGAGGAATGGTCTCTGTCCTGTAGGTTCTTTTTTGCTTTCTTTGATCTTTTCTTGAGCTGTAACTCATAGGAAGAGTGCAGAGCTGTTCAAACAGTATTAAACATGAGGCTTTTCCCCAATGGAAGGAAAGGCTGAAAGATGTTGGCTGAATATGCTGAACACTCCAACGTGTGTCAAGCCACAAAATGTCTGGGAGTTTTCCACAAACTGTAAGGCCTTATTCATTACTGGATGATTCCCTCTGTAAATACACTACAATTTACTTAAGTAAACTTTATATGTCACTGGAAGAACTAGAATACATTTTTCAGAAAAGAAATGAACACCCTTATTGCACTTATAAGAAATGTAATTAATAAATTGTATGATTAATTTTTATAGGTGTACTTTCCTTACCTCTACTTAACTCAGGAAGGTGGGGTCTATCAATCAGCCATGACAGGTGGACTTCTTATTTAACATACTTTTCTTTTTACAGTGCTAATAACATGTTCTCTGAGCCACACGTTCTGTGGTACCTCAGACTTCAGGGAGTCTTGTGTTACTTTTGGTTAGTTGGGTTCAGTGCTGAGACAGTCTCACAAAATAAGCAGAACTTTTGGCAGCGCTGCACCGTAGACTATCCTCATAGTCTGTAGTAATTCCAGATCAAACCGTCAGTCAGTAAGCACTTTGTGCTAGCCTAGTGCTGCCATAATGTCTATAATTGACGTCAAGGCTAGAGAACTGTTTAACCCTTCTTTTGATCTGACCTCAGTACCCTTTAAATAAAGATTAAAGAATTCTAGACTGCAACTTGGGGAAAGTTAAGAAGCCCCTTGGAACCACAAAAAAAGCCTCAATTCGAAGAAGGGAAGTCTGAGGAAAGTATCTGAAACATGAGGAAACCCACAATTCACTGATCACATATGTTGTTGCTATCTTGGATTTATATTATGTCTCCGTGTAAAGAGATTAACCTCTTCATCTTGTTCATGTTTCAGCTAGAAAGTGGACTTGATCAAGGACGTTTTTTCGGACAGAGTATTTCAAAGTCACTTTTTCTACCGATGGCTTCCTGTTGCGATTTTCCAACAAACTTTGTGTCTTTGGACTGTTAAGTTATTGCCTGCAGTTGAAAGGCCACATCCATGATATGATATGGATTGTGGTTTGGTAGATTCAGGCAAACACTTTGTTGGACTTGCACCTGGTGTTTGACTGCCGTGAGCTATTGTGAGTTTTCATTCTGGCTAGCCAGACAGGTACAAATGTCTCATGAGATATGGCTATACTTTTCATGTTGGTCCTCAGGAAATTTGACCGTTAGGGAGGTGAGTAACTGACGTTAAACCAGCACCCGTTTGAAGAAGTTAATGTAGGCTGTGATTTGCTGATAAATTCATAGGCATCAAATTTATTATATGCAACACAGTATAATCTAATTAACCTGGTGATATCAACCATGTGTACCTAGTTATTATGTGATGGTTGATTGTTTTCTGAAAGATACATCTCATGCCATCTAGCAACTTACCCAAGCTTCTCTGCAGTCATAATGTTCATTTGATGCTGCATTGCATGACAACGAATGCTTAACAAGCAAGCAAACAACAATGCCGGTTACCAGTTGTTTTGAATATCCTCAAATTGGCCCTAATTAATCTGACAGGGCGATCAGTCGGTCTGCCACTAGTGCAATTCTTTATAATACATACTGAATCTTGCTACATATCTGTAGCCTGATCTCCATCTAGATTCAGCTTTACTGAGATCATAATCAGATTTTCTGTGAGGATCAGGTGACGTAAGAGACTGCCTCTGACTGACATAAGCGTGTTTGTACTGAGCTTTTTCCTACCGTATGGCAGGAATTTGATCCCACCTCTGACACCAACAACGTGCCATGTGGGAAGTGGTGCATCATGGGTATCAACTTTTCATCTTCAGCTGAACTTTTCAACAACATGTTGTTTTGCCTTTCTCTGGTTTTTGGGTGAGCAATTAATTCTTAGACCCACTGATTTGCCAGGTTTCTTATTCCTTATTTCTACATCATTTATTTCAATTTGGTTTAAAACCAGTGGAAAGAAATCCAGAGACAAAACTCAGCGAGATGCATTGCATAAATCATTTTCTAAGAAATTGCCTAGTGAGCAGAGGTCTTTCAGTGGCCCTTTGCCTTAACAAGGGATTTAGCTAAGAATCATTTCAGGTCAGTCCTCTGATGTAATGCTTTTAGAGGGTTTAGGAATTGGATTAACTTAATATTATGAATCCAAATCAATTTATTTATGTTTTACTGTCATTCAGAACTCAATGGGATTTCTTGAGGCTTTATGCTCATCTTTGCAGAAATTGTATTTGTTGACATCTTGTGTAATGTTTTTCAGATTTGTTTAACATTTTAGTTTAATGAGTTGTGTGGATTCCAGAAGGTTACCAATTCCAAGGTGAATCCCTATTTGTTAAAAGCATCTGTCTTATTGCTTAGCTGTGTCCATAGAGTTTCCATTGCTCTCAGGCTCTGCAAAGAAATTCTGCTGAAAGCTTTTGTGGTCTAACTAATGTTCTTTCAAGGTCTGTTTTATGACTCTGGGCTGCTTTTTGGTGGTAAGTTCCTGAGGTAATTCATTCTTAGCTGTGCGGTGAGATGATTCGTTACTCCTGGTAGACTGACTCTCAGTGGAGGACAAGTGATTCTTGTTAGTACATTTAAGCGCATATGTTTTTCATTTGGTGAATTTTTTTAAAAATCTTTGCTAATTTTAGCATTGCCAAAAAACTATTTCAAAGCATAAATGGCAGGCTATCTCCTAAAGGTCGTGTTGAATGTTAGGAAAATTCAGTCTCAAATAGATTTTTAGTTTTCAACGGAAATGCTCATTCAATGATGTTTCTTTAAAAGATCTCAAGCTTCCAGAAAATTGTGTGGTGATGAATTAACATCCATCAAGTGTAATGTATTTTTATGGGTGCTTGATAAAATGTAAAAATCGGTAAAGTATAACCTTAATTATGTTCATGTGATGATCTATCATTCACCATGGTCTTAGCGGTCTAACCTTATTAACCTCCTCCCAACACACAGGGGCATATTTATCCTCTCCAAAGTTCCCTATGTTGGTTGCTCAAGTGGCAGTCAATCAAGCATCATCATTTCGTTTTCTAGAACTCTCTGAATGAAGATGTGAGCAGGTGGCTTGATGGAAATGGGATATGGAGTGATACAAATGGATTTTCTGGAGACAGAAGCTCAAGTGTGCTGTTATGCTTGGCTGCGCTCCAATGAAGGACCAAACTGCACTAACTCAAATGAAACAAGGCCCCTTCGGTCTGAAAACATTTGCTTCTTTTTTACTTCGAGCCAGCCTGAATATTTTCTCTCTCCGCTTGTTTGTTTTAGCAAGTTGTTGGTTCAATTAAACTTTTTTTCAAGAGGTGAATCTTTCATATGCCTCAGAAGTTAGGTGGACAAATGGAGAGAGAACTAAAGAACAAAAAAGCAATATGCTGTCAGGGATAGACAGAGTCAGATGGAAGGAAAGACATGCAGAAAGATGGCAGGGAATGAACTTGTGTGCTTCTCCCTTATTTCTTTTTGTTTCTCTGGATGTCAATGAGCTGGGTAGACCAGGTCCTGGGGCTGTTGCATTGGTGTCTGTGGGAGAGCTTTCCCCTTAAGCAGACCGGAACTAGAAATAGTTTTATTTCCCAATCATTTAATAATTTTAATTAATCCTTAATAATGAATCCTCCATGTTTGATAATGACTGTAGACGAAGCCCAGGAAAGACAGCCATGTTCTTGTTTTCAGCCACAATGGTCTACTCTGTGAGGTGTAGAGCAATGGGTCATTAAAAGGACAGCAATTACATTGACACAGGCACACAACAGGAAATTCTACAACTAACTTAAATATTTCCAAATCTCTTGCTGTCTCTGGCTGCATTCTGCCTCAGGTTCTGGGCTCAAATGAGATGTGTGTCTTTGTTACCAGAGATGCAAACGTTTTTGTTTTTTTGGTCCCTCCAGGCTCAGAAAGAGCTGTAAGTTAAAGCCTGTATAGCTAGCTGACTACAAGTGCTAAAAGCGTCAGTCAGATTTGGAGGACTACCATTTAAGATTGCAGACTCAGGGCCGTCTTTTTCAACCTTTGACCCTGAAACACTATGTTTTACATTCTATGGGATCCCTCTCATCTCCAAGCAAGAATAATCTGCGTGTTACAAGGTAATTATCTGGCCCTCCCATGTGGAGGTCTAAGGCATTCTTTCCTAGCATAAAGCTGAGCACCACAGTCTAGTTTCTAGCCTTGACTGAGATGCTAGCTGACAAGTGGCTTGGGCTGTTTCCTGGTCCCATTGCACTCTAGCGACTCCCTCTGGTGGATCTGGTGTCTGAGGATTTCATGTGAGTGAGCGTACCCTCACATGGTTTGACCCACAAGACTAACAGTGTGGAAAAAGCTGAATGGCTTGGTCCAGATGCCTAAGAGGGAGGCTTGCAAAAAAATGATGAGATAAAAATTTAAGAAAATATGGTCTTTGTCTGATAATGGAGGGACTTACAGCCTCTAGCTATATTGCATTTGTGTTGCATATTCCAATGGAGATGAAACGATAACAAAAGTTTATTTGTTCGACCAGTTGTTAAGGGTTTCTTCTTGCTGTTTATTCTTCCTGTTGTTTTAACATTTGCAGTCCAGTCGTTTGTGTATAGACTTTGAGCGATAAATTCCTACGCTGTTTCATTTGGTGGTGGAATTTGCTAAAGGCTGTCTACTCTGTAAAATACATCTAGTTTTGTAACCCAATGTTGTTGACACAATGGTCATCCTTGACTCCCTCTCTCTTCCTCTATCTCATTCCACTCTTTCTCTCCCTCTTCCCTCTTATTCCTCTCTCTCTTTGTTTCTCTCACTCTCATTCACTTTCTCTCACTCCCTCTCGCTCCCTCTCTGTAACTGTTTGTTAGTTGAAACTCAAACAAAACCAAACATGCATGCATACCTCTTCCCCAAACTGTCCATTGATTTTTCCACAGAAACTACTGTCTTTAAAAAAATGTCTCAAATGCTTGTTTAACCCAGGGTGGTTTTAATGCTTACAAAGGTTTAACGGGGCCTTATCTACTTTACTGCCACTTTTCTTTGACAAGCAACATTTGGACATAAAAAAGGGAATGTAAATGAACTATCGGTTGAGCAAAACAGAAGAGTAAGACTGGTTGTGAGAGGTAAATGGGCCTGGGTGGAAGGTATCGCCTTTCGGAAGGATAATCCTTTTTTCTCCATGAAACATGAGCTTGTTGCTGCCACAGTCACCAGTTCGGTGGCTCTGAGTGTAAACGAGGAAGGAGAGAGGAGAGAGGGGATCTATTGTAACCAGGGACGCCTTGGGGTGAACAGAAAGGGTTGGCCGGTTCTGGGGTGGATCCTGTTGTCTGTTTTAAAAGTTGTAAAGTAAAGTGGCACATTACTGACTGGTTGATTTAACTTCCTGGCTTGCTTTATAATGATACTACGGTACTTTGGGTTTGGGCTGAGTTCTGATTTCTTTGTGAGGGAGGTTGATGAAACAGGCTGCCGGGACAGAGGAGCAGAGGAAGACCCTGTCTACTGGGGAAGCTGAGGCTCTGTTGAGCTTGCATTGTCGGTCTGTTTCTCTCTGTCTTCCTCTTTGTCTGTCTGTCTCTCACTGTTTCGCATTTTCTCTCAATCCTCTTTCTTTTCCCTTGTCTCTATCGGTGCACTTCAAAAAGTGTTGTTGTTGTGGAAAGTGCAACAAGTGTTGCCAAAGCGAACATACCAGTATTAGGACAGCTTTTTCAGTTGGTGAGGACAGGGGACTCTAAGCGGTGGATCAGTTTAGGGTTGGTTAGACGTGGTGTCGGGTGTTAAACGGGCTTGAAGGAGAGGAGACCCCCTCACAGCTGGACACTGTGTGTCTGGCATCAGCTTTCACAGGCCTGCGTGCCCCTGCACAACTCTCTATGTCTCTGCCAGACGCACGGTCTGACACACACACACACACACACACCATACACATCATATTACCATGTGTCTATTCAAAGTTAATCTTTTTTTCTCTTTTTCAATTGCCTTCAGCTCGCAGATTCCCTTTGCCTTTGAAACTATTTTCAATTTTTTGAGTAGTGAGATGAGTCATTTGACAGAGAGAAATCTATAGGAGTCTGCCTAATCTACCTTGGCTGTGTTATTGATGGATACTGTAGGCTCATTGCCGCAGTGGGTTTCTAAAGGACACCTTATTCCTGTAGGCCTGTTGTTAAACGTAGGGTGTCATTTAGGATTCTGCACAACATGGTGTCATTTCTTTGGTCACTGTGGTGATTTTTTTTCCCCCATTGAGTTAGACATGAAAATATTTGGAGTAAAGCTTCATGGCATCTCAATCTACCGCACTGGGACATCTTCTGAGATGCACACAGAAGAGGTTGTGTGGGTTTCCAGAAATGTTCGCACAGCTCGTGATGGTTATACCTTGTGGAATCACGAGCTGAACTGGCAACCTTTTGCCCAACGCTCTAACAGCTGGGCTACCTACACGCTGACAGTTTGTCTTGGTCCGAGGAGACGCCTGGGTCTCAGTGAAGCAGCCGCTGTGGTCTGCGAGTGCGTTTTTGTTTAGTCTCGGGCGTCTGAATCGGTGATGAGTCCTCATAAAGTCATGTTTCTGACATGCATTCTGTATTGCTTTGTCTGTAATCTCCATGAATCAGAGGATGTGTCTACCCAATTAGGACACATCCCACCTTTTTCTCCAAACTGAACTGGCTGAGTCCTTGAAGCGACGTAGGTGTTCACCCCCTGCGCATTGGTTAAGTGCGCATGCATACGCATGCACGCCACAGATACACACTGAAGCAGTTACTCTGCGGCTGCAGCTGATTTTGTGGCGAACCCAAGTTGAGGCAGAGGACTTCCTGCTTGTGTGATTGTGGTTTCCTGGGTTGTGTTCATTTGAGTTGACAATCAAAAAGGTTTCAAAAAAGGTTTTGCTGCGTAGAATTGTTATTATTCTTTTTTTACTGGACGAGTACATGTACAGGCTTTTGATTTTAGTCTGTTTTCCTTCCGTTCTGGGCCTAATGAAATCTGTCCTAATGAACATGACCGGTTTCCTACGCCTGCTGAGGTTTATCATGAGGGAAGATGAGTCAGGGGTTTTAGTTCACAGCGGTAGTTCTGAGGGATGTGCTGGCTTTGATCTTGGTCACTCACTGAAACCGTTAGTGTGAAAGCCGTACCGCGAGAGACCTGATTCCATTAGTCCATGAATCACCTGGTCTGTCGTCATGCATGCATGCTTTTATAAGGGTAAGAGTCTAATGCAGTGTCTTCATGGGACCCCCAGTCACAGTCTCCCATCACCTAACTCTAGCTACTCTACTCTTTTCAATTCAGATCTATTCTATTCCAACTCTAGTCTGTTCTACTCTAATAACATGTCTTCAAATGGGACCCCTGGTCACAGTCTTCAATCCCCTATCTAGCTCTGCGCTAATCTATTCTTTTTGTTTACTCTAATGAACTAAGCCAGCAGCACAGTCACATACGGGCAGTCAGCCAATCCTGTAATATCTGGTGAATTTACACCACATTTAGATCTAAAGAGTCTAATATATTCAGAGGACAGTTTTCATCTCTGCTTGCCCAATGGTGTCTTTTTAGAGAACACAGCGATCTGTGTCTGATAGCAGTTTAACTGAGCCCTTCCATGTGCTAGCCCTTATGTGTGTAGCCCACTCCTCTTGAGCACTTGTCCTCCATGCTAATGCAAGCAGGGCTTTCTGCAGAGCTGCATTGGATGGAGAGATTATTGAAGGACTAGTGGACGGGGGCTGGGTTGTCACTCTCACTGAGCAGGCAAGGAAGCACGCCCCAACACATCCTATTTCAATACCAAGGGAGGCTGTGATGTACATACAAATGAGTCAATAATAGGAGGTTTTGTCACTCAATTCCATCCCGAGTTTAATCTCACAAACTGCCTGCCTGCCTGCCTGCGTGCGTGCGTGCGTGTGTGTGGGGGGGGGGTTATTTCAGTGTGTTTGTGTGTGTGTGTGTGTGGGGGTGGGGTGTTATTTCAGTGTGTGTGTATGTGTGAGAGAGCGTATTTGTGTGTGCATTGAGTGGACTGGTGTGTGGGCAGAAACGCAAGCCCCAGTCCTAACCCCTATCCCCTCCCCCCAACTACTAATGCACCGGAATGTAACAGAAAGGCACTTATTCCCGGTGTGTGTAAACTGCATAAGGTGACGTGTGCAACAGGAAACAATTACCGCTAATTATTCCTCTCTAATCACAAAAACCTGTCTGTTACAGGGCACTTAGTGCGTGTGCGTGCGTGTGTGTGTGCGAAGAACTTTATTGATATTTCACACAGACGGTGCCTTGTCAGTTGAGCGGAAAGGCAAACCGTGGGTACGTGCTGTCCTTGGTTAGCGACCAGCCACTTGGCGAATGCAGTATGCTAACCGCTTTGTTTGAACAGCGTCACAAATCCAGGACGCTTCCCCCCCACATGATCAGAAATTCAACCCTGCCAACTTCTCTCAGCATTCGTGAGAGCTTCTGTTCGATCACGTGTTAGGTATTTAGGTTAGCCGGAACACCGTGGAACGCTATCATTAATTGTATACTTCTCCATAGAAAATGGCTGTTAGGTTGAGGCAGTATTAAGTCTATAAAAGCTTGAATTTCACCAAAAAGCTTCACAACTAGGTAAACATTTTTCTGTTGACCCCCAGCTTTGCCCGTCTTTACCTTTAACCTTTCTCTGTTCATATCCTGCATTCATCCTTTTCTGCGATCTCGTTAGCCCTCTCTTCCTGACTCTATTCCTCCACCTCGAGCCTGTTTTGACCTTTTTTTCCATTTCTCTTCACCTCCATCAAAAACAGTGCATCCCTAACAGCTGGACTCAACACTCCCGTATCGAGCTCTGGTCTGTAGTGGAGTAAAGAGTGCTCTTGCTCCTCTGAGCTTATCTCCATTAGCTCTGCTTTATAGCCTGATGAACAGCCCCCCATCTCTTTATATGGCCCGGAATCCCATCGGTCCAGCCAGCCGCCCCCCCCAGCAGCCAGCCCAGCAGCCTCAATATCTAGTAGGCCGTGACAAGAATGTAAAGAAGCTCTGATGACTGGGCGCGGCCCTCGTCGAGATGCCTTTAGCTCATCTCAGGGAGCTCCTTTACTAATGAATGCTATTTATATAAGGGAGCTGTGTAATGACTTCCCTTTGAAATACCCGCCACTTGTTTCCCCTATACTAACTGGTTCTAGATCAGTTAAACTTATCAGAATATATTCTTGTGCAGGGCATTCTAGTTTACTGTAAATGCAGTGAACCCGTGACAGGGAAATGTGGTCCTCACGGCGCAGCTCAATCGCACATCGCTATATGTGGTCCTCACCATGCAGCTTATTCAAAAAGAGCCAAACGTGGTCCTCGGGGCGCAGCTCAATCGCCCAGCGCTAAATGTGGTCCTCACCATGCAGCTTATTCAAAAAGAGCCAAACGTGGTCCTCGGGGCGCAGCTCAATCGCCCAGCGCTAAATGTGGTCCTCACCATGCAGCTTATTCAAATAGAGCCAAACGTGGTCCTCACGGCGCAGCTCACTCGTACGGGCTGGGGATGTGGCCCCTCTAATTGCCAGGGGAAATAGGACAGACGTGCTGGGAGGTTTCCTTTTGTTGTCAAAGCAATTAACTCTCCTTTTTTTCACTGTGGCGTCCCCTTTGACAGAGACATTGTGTTTGGAGCTGTTAGTAACAACCAGTGCCCCACCAGAAGGGAGAAGGAAAGGGGAGGGTGTTGTCGGGACGCTAAGGCAGACGCACCAGTTTGATTGCCTGACCGTGTCGCGTACCCAGCACTCGTTCAACGCAGGACACCCACAGGTCCCGAACACTGCCGGGACCAATAAGGTTTGCGTGTTCCGGTCTCCATAGGACCAGGACTATTTCTGAACAAAATCTTGAGGCAGTTAGTCTCTATTACTCTTTTTTTCACTGCCTTTTTTGTTCTCTGTGTCTCTCTCAATCCCTGTCTCTCTTTTTCTTTCGGAGGCCATCTGCAGGTGTTCTCGTTTAACCTCCACTCAGATGAATTGCCTCATTTGAGCAATGTGCTGCTTGAAACCTAACATTTTTGTTCTCTGTAAAAAGCTAGAGGCCCTATTAATAAAAGGCTGAGGTTATTAAAACCTGCTGAGATCAGACCTACTGGACTGTGTGGGTGAGAAACAGACCAGGTCCTCAATCAATTCATTTCGCTACCTCTCCAGAAAGAGCGCGAGAGAAGGCATGGGAAATGTGGGGTCGTGGCGCATTGTGTCTTGCCAGGGGCATAGAAGCCTGACTGCTGGGGTGGAACCAAACTGGAGGAGTTGTGAGGGGTCAGGAGCTTTCAGTAGGCAGGGGACAAGGGCAGTGTTAGGTTGGGTTAGAAGAGGTGGACCTCCAGCTTGTGAGGTTCTGCAGCATGGGTGCCCTCCACACGCATGTCTGGCTCCTAGTGGAGTGTAAAGGGGCCCGGTCCGGGCCGGCTCTGTTGGGCCAGGGTGGCAGAGAGGTGAGCAGGGGGTTTAGTTGGAAATTGAGCCACACCCCCCAACCGGCACTCTGTGAAAGGGGAACTGACACAGACACAAATTACTTCAGCATGTGAATGAACCATCACTTCATTTGGCAGAACTAATCCCCTGACCCCCACCACTCACTCTGTCCATCTCTGGCTCAGGTTTCTCACTGTCCCCAGATAGACCCTGGGATGGTTGAAAAGGCTGAAAGGAATTCCTCATCCATGCGGGGGGGGGGGGGCTCAGCCTTCTTCAGCTGGCTTTCTCTTCTACCCTACATCTACATTTAATTAAAACATCAGAGAGCCGAAACCGTTCTATCAGGGAGTGTTAGGGAGTGTGCTCAATGGATAGGTTGTTGGAAGAATATTTGGGGAGTGTTGGTGTACTGTATGTTGTACTTTGCTGACCCAGTTATTCTTAAACCAGTCCGTTTTGGAACGGAGCAGTTCACTGATTAAGCCATCACTGCTTTTGAAATTTTAATGTGGAAATGTTGGGTCTTATCAAGGGGAAATAATTGTCTTTGCACTTGCATTACTGGATTTGGAATTGAATTATACAGGAACCTGGATTTGTTGAAATGTAATGTTGCAGGTCTTTTGTTTTGTTTTATTTCAACACGACACTAACAGTCATTGCATAGAGTGTGTAATACATCAGCTGCCCACGCACTGTCTGCCGCAAAGCAGCTGTCAGGAAATATTCCCGTACACACTCTGTAAACACACTTGACTACATCATTACATCCCTTCCGTGCTGGGTAAAAAAGGGGAAAGCACGCAGTTTCATCACTCCACATTAAACATGGTATCTTTCGAGGCTTTAAGGCGGGGTTGGGGGGGGTTGCCAGGTTTGTCATTTTCGGGGCAGGATGCACTTCGGCCTTGCATGTTGTTAGCGGAGTCCATCACTGAAGGCAGAACACTACCTCCATGGTGAAGATGTAGATCTGGGTCGACTGTGCTTGTGCGTCCGACACTGCTCTTTTATTAGCAGTTGTTGGTGCCTGCTGGTGGTGATAGGGATAGGGGTTTATATCTTTTGTACCTTACTCCCAGCACCCCCCAGCCCTCCCTACCCTCTGTCACCAACTCAGTTGGAGCAGGGTTGACGGTTTACTAGCGCTCTCTGTGAATAACTACCTTTGTGCCTGTGTCTGTCTACCGGAACGCTAGCTGGCCCAGGAATCCCAGCTTGGGATTCTTGGACCAGGTTGAGGAACTCTTTAGGGCCGGAGATTAGCAGGGAATGGCAGCCTCTGTGATAACTGACACCCTCCGTGAAGGGAGCCTTCTGAGCCCCCCCCTCCGACACACACAAACACACACGCTAAAACACACAAACCCACATCTCGCTAACGACTAGCAGCCACAAAGACCCCTTTCAGCGCTAGCTATGGTTGCGCTAATCCCCTTAGCACAAAGACCCAGCAGAGCCCGATAGCATCTAAATAACTCTCCCAGTAAATGTCAGTTTGCCTTAATTAGCCGCACAGAATCTCCTGACGTGGGTGTATTATGTTGCACGCAATGCAAAATGAAATGTATTTAGGGTTCTTTAGATTTTCTCCTCCGATATGCTTGTAGGGTGTTGGATTTAATAAGGCATGAGAAGAGAGGTCACCCGCAGAGTGTTTCTAGTGTCAGGAACAGGGATTGGCTGAATTGCCTGGAGGTTTAGGTCACTTTGGTGGCTTTTTCAAAGGCATCTTAAAGATTCATCTGACATCTCAGCATCTCACTGTTGGCCCACTAATTCCAGAGCCTACTAACCCCATAGCCTCTACGACTGTGTTTTAGCTTCAGGGGGATAACACTTTAAAGCCGAACGCCTCTGATATTGCTTTTGATTTCCCTTAAGGAGACATGCCTGGCAGGAAAAAAAATTCCCCTCCCAAATAATGTCCTATTCCCTTACACTACACTACTTCTACAAAAGTTCATAAGGCTCTGGGGAAAAGCAGTGCACTACAGGGAGTTGGCTGCCATTAACATCTACATGACATGTCTTGACTCTACAGTCTCGTCCAGGTCAGAGGTGGCATTAGATCAGCATTGTTGTTTTATCGTCAAGGAAGAGTAATGGTCCGGTAACGTTTCTGTGAGGATTGAGGATGAACAGCATGTGGGGTGGACTGCTGCCTATTTAGGGATGCTGGGTTAAGGGACATGTCTTGTGAGCAGGCGTTTGGGGAAGAGCGTGAATTCTAACGAGAACCCGGGTGTGAATTCTAACGAGAACCCGGGTGTGAATTCTAACGAGAACCCGGGTGTGAATTCTAACGAGAACCCGAGGGGGGAGCTTTCTGCACCTGAAATATGGAGACGGTAGCCCATAATAGTAATGAATGTATGAGGAATAACTGTGAAGCCAGCGGTTGTAAAATGAGTGAATGTTGAGCGAAGTACTATATGCCACTGAATGGTCAGTCACCATCGACTGAACATTAACCGCCTCCCTGTGAAGGGAGTCATACTGGAGAGGCAATTAACCATATCAGAGGAATGATTGTTTGAACAGAGGAGCCAGTCGTTCCTCATGGCAGAAAGAAATTACCCCTAATTGACCTTTGACCCCCCCCTCCACCAGCTCCGTGGTGAAAGCCCATCTTCTCTGGTTGCCTTGGGAACCATCTAGTCACTAGTGCTAGCTGGATAGGCAGGGCATCTCTCTGTGCCCCGCCCCTTATCCACCCCCTCCCTCTGTCGCTCCAACCTTCTAACAGACTCTTAACAGGCTGTTCTCTGAGTCAGGCTGTTACATTTTCTAACAGACTCTTAACAGGCTGTTCTCTGAGTCAGGCTGTTACATTTTCTAACAGACTCTTAACAGGCTGTTCTCTGAGTCAGGCTGTTACATTTTCTAACAGACTCTTAACAGGCTGTTCTCTGAGTCAGGCTGTTACATTTTCTAAC
>JACXGI010011487.1:0-17685 GCA_016801175.1 Esox masquinongy | reverse complement strand
GTCGTAATTCAACGTTGTCAAACGCATTACGTTGTATAACTCTAACATCGCCATCATTGCAATGAGTTTGCATCAGAGAGCTCGGAGGAAAGTCAACTAGATCATGTGAAAAACGGGGGCTACTAAGCTCGGTTAAACAATCCTTGCATCTGAGGATTATTGTGTGCATCGCTGTGTAACAAAATATCGGCCGGCTCATTTGAATTTTGGGGTGTGGTCTGTTGATTATGTGTAGATGTTGTTGGTTGTTCTGTGTGTGGTCTGTTGTTAGCATTATCTTTCACCATTTCTCTAGCTTAACGTGAATAACGATCCACTTACAGATTAAAATATTCTAACTCAAACATACATTTACATACATCACAATTTTGATTGACGGAAATATGTATTGATTGATTGAAATATGTATTACCTTCAGCTTTCAAGCATGAAAGAAAACAATGAAACAAAAAGCCCCTGACGCTGTGCAGCCACAAGTTGGGGTGTCCGTAACTGAAGCCATTATGGTGATGTACTCTGTATCACCACCGGGGGTTCCTCAATCTGTTGTTTGGTAAATAGAGTACAAAGGTTCAGCTATATGCCTATTGTTGTAATTGTTAATAACATTTTAGTACAAGACTAAAAATGTCTGTAAATAATTAGACTTACACAAAAAGTATCTGCTCAGGTTGTGTAAGATCACAACCACCCAGTCCAACCGACACTGATGTTGGTCACTTGGTCTGAAATAAATACAAAGAGGGTTAACAAGCGAATACGGGTAATTAAAGCTGATTAACAATAATGTAAAAAGTCTACTTACCAAGATTTGAAGGCCCAAAAATCTGTTTACCAAACATGGCTGGGTTTAATTCCGCTCAACCTAAACCAGAGATTTAAACAGACCATATAAAAGACAGATAGAACCGCATGGATTGCTCAATCATAAAATTGGTTTACACATTCTTAAAAAGTTCCAATGTGTCGTTTGTTAGCGTTTGTAATTGCAACACAATTCAAATCAATTACTTCAAATAAAATAACTTGTACTTACAACGCAAACGGCATACTCCGCGCTTGAAACAACAGCTGACTTCTGTGGATGCAGCGGGGTTTAATAATGTCTGTACATCGCAACCGGGGCGGCTCCAGCAGGTCACACCTCTTAACTTTGTCAGTGGTTACATGTCATCGTTCTTCACGTCAGAACTATACTGGACACAATGATTAAAATTGTGTATAACGCTTAACTAGCTCGTTCAGATATTTGTTGACGTTTGACAAGCAAATATATTGACACTTCATGTCCGGTAGAAACGCCGTTCTCATTAGTTATCGCGGCTCAGCCGTGACATCACGTTATTTCATTTGATCTATTAAAGACAAACTCACCCGCTTACATATAAACGCTGGCTATTGTCACCATTAATCTCTTCAACTTTTAACAAACACAAGACCATAATACAACAATCAAAAATCAGTTTTCACGAGTTGGTCATTACGAGAATGCAGCACATCTTACCCGGAAGTCACAGCTTCCGCCCACACTAACACAGACCGGTATTCTCAAACTCGCAAATACTACAGTTTTTTAACCAACGTTGCCTGTTAAACATTTCTACCAATGTGAGAAAAACAATCTCGCGTTGATCCCCGTTGTACAATTTCATAAGACGCCTTTACAAATGTTTTGATTACCTGAAATAACATATCTTTACCTGTCAGCGATTCACCGTTGTTCATGCAAATTTATACGCTACCTTCCGGGTAACTTTGTAACGTTTTGCCATATAATGCAACTTAAAAGTTAATGCTGACTTAAAAAAAAACAATTTTTATTACAAAAATCACCATTGCTCATACACACACGTACCAGAATCATTGTTTTTATTTTTAACTATATTTTAAACCCAAACCATGACTGAATCAACCTAGTCATAATGTGTGGTCGGCCTAGGCATAGCTTGTTCCTTCAAAACAATAGCATTGCTTATGCGGTGTTTACTGTAGTGCTGTGTTGGATTACAAACCTTGTGTGAAATACGGGATGATTTCCAACCTGCATATACTACAATTTGTACTAATGGTTACCAGGGCAGATCTGATGGTAAGGTCCGTGTCTTGTTAAATTAAAAATGGGCTGAAACTCTCCAAATTGTGCCGAACCCTTCTTTATATCTTACAAGTATCCCACACATGATTCCATGCTTGTGGAAAAACACCATGCTACATCCCCATTGTAAACATGGAAGTTTATACCGGTTGTATGACATCTGTTGCACCAATTGTCGGAACATAAAATACCGGGGGGGGGTTATAGCATTGCTGGACCCTGGCACCCTTTTGTTGAACACCAAACATCTTGCTGCTGACACAACACTTATTTATTGCCTGGGAATTTAACATTCCAGAACCCTAAGACCCATTTGTTAAACATCAAACATAACCCACCTGTTATAACACTCGTTTGTGCTTATCAGTCGTTGTAAAACATCAAACATGGACACATCAATGCAATCATAAATCACAAAGTCACCGGACATGCATACGTCATTCCGGAAGTCCCGCCCTAACACACGTCATACAGGAAGTCCATACGTCACACCGGAAGCCCCACCCAGCAAACTGGATGTCCCGCCCACCTGTCACATCAATCTGGAAGCCCCGCCCACTAGGGTCATAAATCACCATTCTGACCAATATACCCTACATTTATTACTTACACTCCATACTCCCAACAGAAACCACAGCAGCATTAGAAGCAAGAAGTGGAGAGTAGGAGTGGCCTGGAGGATACTGAGAAAATGTTCAACCCTGGTCAAATCTCACCAGAACCTGGTATAGACCTGGTTAGCATAACTCAAGACCCCATCCCAGAGACACCTGCTACGGATGCTATTTCTGATGACCCTGGATCATGGCCAGGACATTTGACTGATTCGCAAAGGGAGGCAATTATGTGTAATATGGCAAATAAATCACAATGCACTGAACAGGCCAAAATCATGCTAAAAGACACCGAAGGTAGAAGTATTCGAATCGCTGCAGTATGCCCTTTGGCCACTCACTTACTGAGTTTGATCGAGGGTCCATTACAGTTACAAGTTACCTGTCCACATTTGTGATCAGTAACGTAACTTTTTGATTACTCAAACTCAGTAATGTAATCTGATTACTTTGAATTACTTTTAGATTACTTTCATATTAAGAGGCATTAGAAAACAAATAGGAATAGCCTATAACCAGTTGAACACCTTTTGCAGGATCAATCAATATTAGAGTTTACATAGCTGGCACGGAAAAAAATGCACGGAATGTGCATTTTACGTTATGGGTTATGTACAGGGCCTTTGGAAAGGGATTCTAAACCATTGCTTTCTACTTCAATATGATTGGGCTACATCTCGACATTACATGCTAAAGGTCTGTCAGATATTCAGTCATTCCAATTAATCCAATAACCCTCGATCTTCCAGAATATGACTTTTTATCTGAACATAACCCACAATCTAAGGATGTGTTAGCTATTCTGTCATTTGTGTTTTATTCATGTTTTTTAATGGCTTCAAAACATTGTTGAAAAATAAATAGCAATTTCTCGAAAAGGGTATTGACATTGTTGTAGCCTAGGCCTATATAAAAAGCAAGATATCCGTAGCTTTTCGCGCGTACACTAAATCTGCAGTAGTCTGATGTTTTGCTCCACAACCACCAACATTGTCAAAACGTTGCAGAAACCCCAGGCACGCGAATGCACGTTTGCAATCGTGAACACCCGCGCACAAATACGTTTTACCAGCGCGAACGTAAACTGCGATTATTGGGCCACCAGCGATGGATATTCAAAACGCAAATGAAAGAAATAAACTGTGATTATACACCTGCACTCTTAGCTCAAAGTCAATGTCGCCAGCAGGCAATGCTAACCAATCAACAAAAATAACAAAATGTTCTGAGATGCAAAGCAAGCAGAATCACATTGCCTACCTGTATGGACAGAGTTGAGATGGCTGCGTCAAATGCAAATCATCATCTTTAGGCAGTGCTTCCCAACACACCTTTTCTCCTCAAATATCGTGATTCATTCCATATAATGTTTTATCTTGAAGGCAGCGCCATGTTACAGCTATCTAACAAATAGTTGCCTAATATTCTAAACAATTCCTGTCTGAGTTGTTCAAGTGCAACTCTTCCTGGCTGTGTTGTTCAGTGCATTTGACAAATAAACCATGACACTTGGAAAATATATAACACCAGGTAGATCTATCATTGTGCTGAGAAAGATGCGTGGATAGTAGATAACTAAATCACATTTTATATGGGTAGGCTAATAATATCGTAGATATATTCTGTTTTTACCAGCCATCCAACCAACCAAAACCGGAGAAAACTAGTGATTCATCTGTCACTAATCTGGTTATGCGCGCACACCTTTGCTCATGATGATCACACACACAACAACTGAAGCGCGCAATTGTTATTTTGGTTCAAATAACTATGTTTTTAAAACATTAAATAAAAAAACAAACATGCAATGTGTCATAATTATTATAATATTTTTTATTATAATTTTCAATTGAAGTAATCCAAAAGTAATCATCAATTTTTTCAAAACTATCTGTAATCCGATTACAATATTTTAGCTGGTACCGTAACAGATTACAGTTACTGTTTTTTTGTAATCCGTTACTCCCCAATTGTGCTTACAAGTGAATGCAAGTCAAAGGCAAAAGGTTTAAAAAACTATTTTTAGTCATTCATGGCCATTGTACTTCTCGGCTTCTGGGTAAAGGTTTTACAGTGTATTGAAGAACGAAACATAATCCCCCAGTCTGCGGGTAATATTAAATAATATTAAAGCACTATGTTGAAATTGATTTTAAAAAAGGGGTTCTCTGTTCGAAGATGAGCCAGGACAGGCTGGACCGCCTGGCTATCCTTTCAATCGAAAGCAAGCTAATTCGAAATATTGACTTCAAGGACTAGATAAGTGACTTTTCAGACAAGAAGGTTAAACAGAAGACCATAGCATAAGGTCCCATACATTTGCAGTGCAGTGACATCAGGAGGCAATTTAAGGTAGTAGCATACAGATATCAATTAGTATAATGAACATTGTGAGCTGCGGACAGGTTTGTGAGTCTTCATGCGCAGCCAGATTGAGGCTATTTACACACAGTCATAGCTTGTTTAATCTTGGCTGATTGTGACGGAGTAGGTTATGAATGGAAACGATGAGACATCATAAATTACCTATGTTGAAAACAAAGATTTGAATGGGGCCTAGCTATGAATTAAAACATGAAACAATAAAACGTTTATGACCTGTTTTGTGGACAGTCATATCATTATTATTTATTCTGGCCTGTGATTTGTGTCCTAAATATTCAGTTCTTTCCTGGGCCTTGGGATTCCTGTCAGCGTTCCTGCTCACAGGTCCTCAACTGGCAGCTTCATTAAATACATTGCACAAAAAAATTAAGGAAACACGTAATTATCACAGTATAACACCAAGTCAATTAAACTTCAGGAATATCAATCTGTCCAGTTGGGAAGCATAAGCGATTGGGAATCAATGTCACCTGTTTTGGTGCAAATGAAAGTGACAACAGGTGCACTGGAGAGACAACAGCAAGACAACCCCCAAAAAGAGAATGGTTTTGCAGGTGGTGGCCACAGACAATTGCTCTCTCCTTATCCTTCCTGACTCATTCTTCTTTGCGTTTTGCTAGTGTCTTTGTCACTACTGGTAGCATGAGGCGGTACCTGTAGCTCATTCAGAATCAGAAAGGGCTTTATTGCCACGTAAGTTTCACAACAAACAAGGAATTTGTTCAAGTTGCACAGGTATTCCAGCTCCTCCAGGATGGCACATCCATACATACCGTTGCAAGAAGGTTTGCTGTGTCTCCCAGTACAGTCTCAAGAGCATGGATGAGATACCAGGAGATGGGCCGTTACACAAGGAGAGCTGGACAGGGCCGCAGAAGGGCATCAACCCAGCAGCAGGACTGGTATCTGCTCCTTTGTGCAAGGAGGAACAGAAGGAGCACTGCCAGAGCCCTACACAATGACCTCCAGCGGGCTAGTGGTCTGCATGTTTCTGACCAAACTATCAGAAACAGACTCCATGAGGGTGGCATGAGGGCCCAACGTCCTCTAGTGGGACCTGTGCTCACGGCCCAGCACCGTGTAGCTCGACTGGCATTTCGCCAGAGAACACCCGAATTGGCAGGTCCATCATTGGTGCCCCGTTCTCTTCACAGATGAACAAGTTCACACTGAGCACATGTGACAGACATGAAAGAGTCTGGAGACGCAGTGGTGAACGTTATACTGCCTGCAACATCATCCAGCATGACCGGTTTGGTGGTGGGTCAGTGATCGTCTGGGGAGGCACATCCTCGGAGGATCACACATATCTCCACGTGCTAGCCAATGGTACCCTGACTGCTCTTATGTACCTGGGATGAAATCCTCAGACCCATCGTCAGACCTTACACTGGTGCAGTGGGCCCTGGGTTTTTCCTGGTGCAGGACAATTCCCGGCCTCATGTAGCCAGAGTGTGTAAGCAATTCCTGGATGACTAAGGCATTGATGCAATTGACTGGCCCTCACGTTCCCCAGACCTGAATCCAATTGAGAACCTCTGGGACGTTATGTATAGGTGAATCTGACACCTCCAAGTAGCGCCACAGACTGTCCAGGAGCTCACTGATTCCCCCTGATCCAGGTCTGGGAGGTAATCCCCCAGGACACCATCCGCTGTCTCATCAGGCTTCGCAAAGTATTCAGACTTCTTCACT
The DNA here is from genome assembly GCA_016801175.1 of Esox masquinongy. Taxonomy (NCBI): domain Eukaryota; kingdom Metazoa; phylum Chordata; class Actinopteri; order Esociformes; family Esocidae; genus Esox; species Esox masquinongy. The sequence continues at coordinate 10,896 of JACXGI010011487.1, read as the reverse complement.
TTCTCCACGTTTTGTTGTTGTAGACATTTAATTGTTTAAATATATATATTTTGCCATCAATATACACACAGTACCCTATAATGTCAAAGCAAAAACAATTTCAGAAATCTGTGCCAATTTATTGAAAATTAAAAACTGAAACATCTCATGTACATATACATTATTAAGTATTAAGACCTTTTGCCATGCCATTCCAAATTGAGGTCACATGCATCCTGTGTCTTTTGTTCATCCTTGAGACATCTCTAGAACTTGATCGAAGTCCATCTGTGGCAAATTCAATTGATTAGATATGATTAAGAATAGCACACAGCTGTGTCCTTAACTGGCCCAGCCATGACATCTGCGCGGAAGTCTGTGAAGATCTGAGTGGATAGGCAAAGACGAATGAGAGAAACTGCCCAAATCCAGACGTGCATGGAATATTTCAGTTTATTTCTTTTCAATAGATTGGCATCGGCACAAATTTCTTTTGCATTGTAGTTATGGGGTATCGTGTGTAGTTTGACGGCAATTTTTTTAACCAATGTAAAATTAATTCTATAACAACAAAAAGTGGAGAAAGTGAAGCGGCCTCAAAAATTTCCAAATGCACAGTACACTCACACACACACAACCAACCAACCACACAGCATCTACACACTGCATAATCAAGGTGTGTGGGAACAATCAAATGAGGGACGGAGGGAGGGTGAGGGAGTGTGACCAATCGACGGTACAGCCATTTCTGTGCCAGGAAGATGGCACCCATCGTCCAATGGAGGAAAAAGTCCACAACTGTCCCGTAGGCTCCGAAGTATTCCAGGGAGTGAAAATGAGTCTAATTCTAGTGTTAGTATACACAGTGTTTTGCGCAGCAGTAATGCATTGCACCCACTGGGGTTTGGCACATAAGGTCTTATCCGTTGAGCTCCACTTTTAGATTAGCAGAGCAAACATGACATTCAATTAAAGGACAAAAAAGGCAAGACTCAGCCCCAAATACAACAGAGAGGATCTTTACATGAAAATGACTGGGACAATGCGTGTAAAATTCACGAATAAATGTTGAGAGTACTCTATATTTTATAGCAGTTCTGCAAAGGGAATTCTGCGAGGGTATGGGACTTTGACCTGAACAAGGTGTACTACTGTATGCAGTGATCACAGGTTTGTTTCAAGTGGAATTCAGAGTGGACAGATGATTTAGATGGGATGCTCAGGTGGGTGTGTCTTTAATTCTTTCAGCACCTAACATCTGTGTAAATTGCCCACAAGTCTTGCATTTAGACTTTGACCGACATTTCTGCCACTTTCCCAGGTTCTATGTCACCCTGTAGAAAGTCAGCACTTTAGTGGCTTTCTTGTAACTAAGACAAGGTTTGTAGGGTATTATTAGTGAAAGGAGTTGTTTAAAAAATTTATTTCAAAGGCACACAAGAAGAAAGAAAACATTAGGTGTTGTTTGTTAAAAAATCTGGGACTTACCAATAGATGCGACCACTTAAGCCATCATCCTAACCAGAATTGTATAGGCTTGTTTACATGGACAGAGAAAAAAATGCTTGATAGACTTATGTTGGGGCTTGTTTACATTACGCTACATTTTCCAAGACATATCAATGAAGACTAGACGCAAGATTGTTTTGCTGTGTAAACTGGAATTGTTTCAAGTTTCTGTGCATTTCACACGCATCACTTGATTTTCCCTCAATGGACGTCCACAATCCTTTTTTGGTACAGCATGTCTCAAACATGCCGGTGTAAATTGAAACGCTATGGAAATGATTATGCAAACCAAGAGAAGTCTATTTGGTGTTTTATTCTCGCTCTTGTAATGTAAACAAGATCTGAGTGTGCATAATCATTTCCACAGCGTTTGACAAACACTGTGTCAATCAATCGTGGGAAAATTGAGCGATATGCATGCTCACTGCACAGAAACTCTGGATGGGCTCTATCGAAAATGCAGCAAACGCTACCTGAGAAGATAAAGTCTCTCGCTAGCAAGTTTATACTAAATTATCAAGCATCTCAACTCTTCTTCTATATGACTGGGAAAATGTAGCACAATGTAAACATGACCTATCTTGTCTTTTCTAATGGGTGTATTGATGTTGTACGAATATGAACACAACCACGACTGTTACCTAGAACAAAGTTACCAGTTACAGGCACACGGTTTTTGGCAGTTTTTTGTATTAAACAGGGTAATCAGTTTCCAAAAAATTGGTACAACTTGAAAAAGGTTCTATCAATTAACATTAATGGAATGTGAAATACTTATATATGGAATTGGGGATATAGATGACAGGTCATAGTGATGGAATAGGAAAATAAATTCAGCAGTGGGACAGTCAGAGCAGATGGTTAGTGGACCAGAATATACATATATTAATACAAATAGTGTACACTGCAAATGTACCACAACAAATCCCAAAATTTGATTATACAAGAAAGTGACAATTTAAGACATTTATTAGAGTTTACAGAGACAATGAAGTTTTTAATTAATGGGAATATGCAGGAACAGATTTCAGAAATTAAACTATTTTTAGCTTCCTCTCTTCCTCGGGATTTTACCCCACACAGCCATCTTTTGCTATCAGAATTTTAACCAAAAGTTCCTTGAATTAAAATAATTGCCTCTCAATAACCATTAATATTAATACGAATGGTGCATATTGAGACAAGAGCACCTATGATTATCGAATTTAAAAATGGTGTTTCATTAAATAAAAATAAAATATTTAAACCTGCCAAGTGTATATCATCCCTCCAACAAAGACTTACTATACTAATGTACAAGGCTAAAAAGAACCTTAACATATACACTCCCCTCAAACAAAGGATGCTGCAATTGGTCCTTCAACAGAAACTGTGCTTGAACATTCACAATACATTCTTCTTGTGTTTACCATCCTTACTTACATGTCTCCCTACTCTTTTGTCCTATACATTTTCAATACAGTTTCCCACTATTTTATAATGAATTTATTATAATTATATAATACTTGTTCAAAGGATTTGCTCTATGCTTGGGAAACTAGAATATCCTAGGTTAATGTTTCTTAACGTTTTGGGTCCTCGTACCTAGTGATGGCCAAACAAGGCTTCATTTGCGTTATTTTAGCAGCAGGATATTATGCTGCCAGCACTCAGATTTTCTTTATCACAATAAAAGCCATCATTGAAATTTATAAGGCAATATAGTTAATCTAGTCTGCAAAAAATAACAGAGGAACAATATTGGAACGGACATCAAACATAAAATGTACAGACTAGATTGTTAACTACATTGACTTATATAGTTAAATGATTGCTTTTATTTTGACAAAGAAAATCTGAGTTAGTGCTGCTAGCATAATATCCTGCTGTTAGAAGAACGGTAATGAAGCCTCGTATGGCCATCACTACTCATACCAGTGTTTTTGAATTTCCCGGTCATTCAAATTTATTCTCAACCCTTGTTGTAGTTTGTTAGCAGTTTATGAGAGAAAAGGATAATTGCCCAGGAGATACAATTAACTTCACTTAACCAGAACGTTAAGACAATATTCACAACACCTTCATTTCTACTCATATCACCCACTCTTTCACATTTCTTTAGCACTCATCCTCCTGGGTTTCATATTTGATGAACCTGTCATTCCATTTTTGCTGCTTTAAGTGGAAAAAAGTGTAAAGATTAAGAGCGACACCCCATTCCTTTTTGGAAAATTAAACATACACAAAACAGTATAAAACCACTGCTCCTAAAGCCTTAGAGGGATATTTCAGATTTTAGCATGTAAGACCTCATTTTACACATACTTTCAGTCCTGAGGTAACATTCAGACAGTAGTTTTCATTGAAGTTCCATTTAGGAGATTTCTTTGGCTTTCTTTTATTACTGCATCATCATGAACCATCTTTGCCCTTCCCTCTATGCCCTTTGCCTAAATCAGTGCACTGTTAATCTCGCATAGCCACATACACCTCCAAAATTCCACAGAGCTTGGTTTTCAATTATATTGTACAGTGTTGACACCACTTTCTTGAACTAGATTGTTTAATCTGTATTTCAGTATGTGTAGCCACGCAGCCTGTGTAGACAAGCAAGAGAGGACACGCCTGCTCCATTTCGTCAATATACCAAGAATGAAGAAGCTAGTCTGTTTTCTTCAGATGCACAACTAGTGATGATTGTAGTCAAAAAAGGATGTCAAATTAATAAGAAGGCTCACGGAAGAAAATATTGTCTATAGAACTATATGTGGAGATACACGTTTTGGATTGAGTCCGACCACTCCAATATTTGGCCTGAGCATGCAACTAAACAGCAAAACCGCGAAAGTGGAACTTTGACTAAGACAACTGTCTGGATTATGCTTCTACACTAAAAGTGGAAAATAAAGTCTAGAATGCTAAAAACCAAAATATGAATTTAAAAGTCCCTGGTACCAATGACAAACTTAATTTGTTTGTCATTTGTTGGGCTAGGATGCTGTTAGGCTAGGATCCATTTGTCTATCCTTCTCCCAAAGTGTGCACTCACACATTTAAACTTTAAAAGAAAACGTTTAAAGAAAAGGGCGGAAACTTCTTCCAGCCGTGGTTGCACCGATCCAATTAGTTAGTACATTAAGTACATGACAGCACACACTTTTAAAGAGGTAGAAAAAACTCAAGGTAGATAAAATGGTGACACAGCCCTGGGGCCTCATGTATCAATTGTGCGTACGCACAAATATGTGCATAAACCATGTCTATGCCAGTTTGGACGCAAAAGTTGGCATTTATCAATGTTGAACTTGACGGGAAAGTGTGCGTATCTCTACACAAATTTCAACCCATGCGTATGCACAGCCTAGCGGTTGAATTGAAGAAATATCATACTATTTTGGAAAAGCTGGTAGAGGAATGTCAACTGAAATACATGGGGAAAATCTTATCAATAGAAATATGGATAGCCTACAGGAATGCACAAACTGTTTCCTGCAACATCGTAGGCTTATAGGCTACGGATGTAGCAAGCGTCAAAACCCTACAGCCTATAGCTGATCCAAAAAACTATTAGAACTAATAGGCTGTAAAACGTAGCCCTTTCAGTGGGCATATCCATACAGTTTGAAAACAAGACGAACAATAGCCTTATGTGCATGTGCGTAAAGCAACACATTCAACATTGCTTATTTTACCATACACTACAATTATGCCAATTTATTTAAAGATGCTCACTTATGACCTAGAGGTTCTTTGTGTTTTTGAATGAGCTAATGCGTTATCACACATGTTGGCTTACAATTTGTAATTTGACAAAATTGACAATACATTTCAGGAATTACTTTTATTTAAAATTCTCACTGAATGAAAATGTATATAACATAAAATAGGTACACTTATCACAAATCGAATAAAACAGCCAATCGGCCTACTCAAAATAAAAGTTATAGGTTTTGCTATGCAGCACTAAATGAAAAATACATTCTTCTAAAATGGAACGATCATTTTAACACAAGGTCTTTCCAAGAGTCATTGATCTCCCTTAAAACTTCTGAAATGTTATATACTTTCTTGGCCACATTCTCTAGGCTACTATTTCTTTTAACAGATCTTGCGTTTACAAGACAGCCTCGGACGTACCACCAACGTACCACCACCCGGTACCGTCCTCACCAATTGACCAATTCCTTTTGATTTTGTCTGTATTGATATTGTAACAACACGGTATTGTGTGTTATTGTTGTGGGTGTTACAGTGTTATTCCAGGTTCTCATGGGAGTTAGCAGGGGTTAATTATTCCATGACAGACGGGAGGGGTAGGGGTACGATGGGTAATCCCGGTGGGTTTTGAAAGTTGTAAAAGTTGGACTACTAGGTTCTCTCGCTCTCTCTGGGTTTGGGAAACTGTTGTAAGGTTTAGTGGCGTGGGCTGTGGCAAAACAATGGCCCAAGTGTAGTAATAAACCTGTGTTCTGCCCTGCACCTCTCGTGTCCATCCTTGTATGCTTGAGATACAGCTCGGGTCATTACATTGGTGTCAGAAGTGCTTACGGACCGGATCAAGAGTAGGCGATTTGGCTTATTTGAGTGTGGGCCGCTGATTAACTTTAACGTGGCTCCCGTCTATGGCATGATGTTCGGGGCGAGGCGGAAAATCAAGGGGGAGCCGGACAAGGTGCCCGTTGAAGGCTCGGAAGTGCCCGGTCAGGAGGCTCAGGTGGCTGCTGCTGTGGAAGAACTGGAGAGCCACATGGCGGAGGTTAAATTGTCTGTCAGCAAGATGGCGGAACTGGCGGGTATTCCTTCGCGCCGCTCGACCAGATCGGATGTCACGGTGACGGAGGCGGAGATGGCTGGTCCCACGTATGTAAACGATCATGGCGGCGCCCTATTGCCGTTAGCCACGGCAGCGGCTAAACCTCTGAAATTCAATGGACAAGGCAAATGGGAATTTTTTTTACCCAATTCAAGATGTTGGGTAACACGGGAAGGTGGTCTGATGAAACAAAGGTGTTACAGCTTGCCTTAAGCCTTACAGAGGTGGTGTCGGAATGCTTGCTAGCGCTAGCTCCGGAAGAGAGGGGCGACTACGGTGCGCTGGTGGATGCCTTAGAGGGCCGATTCGGCAGTGAAGCACAGCCCAACATGCTGCGAATCGAACTGGGTAACAGAAAGAGACTCCCGAGGGAATTGTTAAAGGCGTTGGCGAGTGGTATTCTGAGCCTGACCTGGCGGGCTTATGCAGCAATGCCAATTGGGGTGCAAGATGAGCTGGCACGATACAATTTTATTAGAGCGCTCTCCTCCACCAAACTGTGCAAGCATGGTCCAGATGGCGGAACCACCATCCCTGCACGCCGCAGTGGAGTTGGCCAGGAAGAGGAAGCTGATCTGGGGCAAGGCAGAGAAAGGGGATGTTGCTAATCAACCGGAGGTGAGAGCAGTGGCGGCTGGGGTACCAGGGGTCGCCAAGCCAGAGTGGGTTGACGAGTTGGGCAGTTTAAGGCTGCCTCCCTTGTCATTGAGAGGGGCTCCAAGCAACGTCACAGCGTCAGCTCAGCCCAGATTGTTTGCTGTGGCTATGCCATATTCGCCGTGTGTGTGGCAAATTCTCCAGTTGTCAGGGAAACGAAAACGGGTTCTCGCACAGGGGGCAGCTCGGGCCCATCCCTCCGCCCCCGAACACACAGTAAGCAGAAGGAGTAACCAGCAGCTCAGGCAGGGGGGTGGGGAACCTGCTCTCCCCGGGGGTAGCTGTCACTGCATCTCCTAATCCGGTAGCTGTGGTGGGGCGTACCACCGTGGGGGGACTTCTGCAATGTCATCATCAAAGTGGAAGGGGTAGAATGTTCAGCCCTGGTCGACACAGGCTCTACACTAACCCTGGTGAGACCAGACATACTGCCAGCCGGGGTGCGGGTGGAGCCGACCCCCATCCAGCTGCGGACTGTCACCGGGGAGCTAGCCCCCATGTTAGGGAAGCGTCAGCTGTCCGTGACTGTTCGGGGGAGAATTGTGGGGTGTCCGGTCTGGGTGGCAGCAGCGCAGGACCCCTGTATATTGGGGATGGATTTTTTTTTAAACTGTGGGGCTCAGTTGGACTTAGCTTCGGGTACTCTGAGGTTGTTGGGGGGGCCCACAGTGGGGATGTTGCCTCCAGGGTGCCAGCAAGGGGTAGGGCTGTCCCTCCGTCTTCCTCCAAGCTTGGAAAAACTCCACCGGTCATCCCGGCTGCACCTTTGGTCATAGTGCCATCCCATCAGCTATCTCCGGCATCCACGCCCTTCACCCCCCAAAACGGCACCATCACAGACAGCCCAGAGGCTGAAAACAATTGGCTTCTTCAACCCACCAGTCTGGCAGGGGAAGGGAGGAAGCTATCGACGCTGTTGAGGCTGTGTGGCTAAAAAAACGTCAGGGCCTCGGGGAGGGACAACAGGGGCAATTGAAGCAGCTGCTGTTAGACTTTAAAGATAGCTTTGCATGGGGGGAGGACGAAGTAGGGCAAACGCACCTAGTTCAGCACGAAATAGACACTGGGGACGCCTGACCAATTAAAAAATGGTCCCATCGTATCCCGCTCACCCAGAGGGAGGCAGCGGACAAAGATATTGCTGACATGTTGCGGGCTGACTTCGTCGAGCCATCTGATAGCCCATGGTATGCGCCGGTTCTCATGGTGCCTAAGAAAGGGGGTAAACTTAGGTTCTGTGTTGACTACAGGGGCCTAAAGTCTGTCACCACCAAAGACTCTTACCCCCTACAGAGGATCGATGAGTCGCTAGATCATGTGAGGGGGTCCTCGTGGTTCTTCTCCCTCGACCTACGCAGCGGGTACTGGCAGGTACCCCTCTCGCCATTGGCACGTGAAAAAACTGCCTTCTCTACGGACAGGGGGCATTGGCAGTTTAAGGTGCTGTGCTTTGGTCTCGGTAATGCTCCTGCCACCTTTGAAAGGCTCATTGACAGAGTGCTGGCTGAGGTTCCTAGTCACGAGTTTGTTGTGTACCTGGATGACATACTGGTGCATGGCACATCGTTTGAGGGGGCACTGGGGGCACTCAAGTGAGTGTTGGAAAGGACCTCGGGGGCGGGGCTGAAATTACACCCAGAAAAGTGCCATTTCATGCAGAGGGAGGTGGCGTTCCTGGGCCACCAGCTGGGTGGTGAGGGCATCAGCATGATGGCAGACAAGGTGGAGGCTGTGAGGGGGTAGCCAGTTCCAAAGGGACAAAAAGAGGTGAAGAGCTTCCTGGGGCTGGCATCCTACTATCGTAGGTTTGTGAAGGGGTTTGCAGGAATTGCCGCTCCTGTCTTTCAGTGGACTGAACAGCACCAGCGGGCGTTCGACGCGCTCAAACGTGCCCTGGGGGAGGCCCCTGTCCTGGCCTCCCCAGACCCAAACTGTCCGTTCATCTTGGACACTGACGCCAGCAATTGGGGCTTGGGGGCTGTGCTGGCTCAGTGTGGTCCTGATGGGGAACATGTGGTGGCCTATTACAGCAGAACTTTCGATAAGGCTGAAAAACGCTACTGTGTGACAAGGAGAGAGCTGTTGGCTGCCGTGGCAGCAGTACGCCACATTAAGTACTACCTGGGGGGCCTGTCGTTTGTGGTCCGGACGGATCATTCCGCCCTGCAGTGGCTTCTCTCCTTCAAGGAGCCAGAGGGTCAGATCGCCCGCTGGCTGGAAGAGCTGCAACCCTACACCTTCCAGGTGGAGCACAGGGCCGGCCTTCGCCATGGCAATGCAGACGCCCTATCCCGCCGCCCGTGTGCCGAGGACGGCTGTGGATACTGTGCCAAATGGGTGGAGTGGGAGAGAGAGCTGTGCGTGGAGGAGGGAGTCACTGCTGTGGTGAGTTAGCTGGGGGTGCCGGAGTGCCGGGAGCTTGAGGCTGTGGACGTTGGGGAGTGGAGACATTGCCAGGTGGAGGATGCTGAGCTGCGTCCCATTCTGCGGTGGGTGAAGGAGAGGAGACAACCGACATGGGGGGGAAGTAGCCCCTCTATCACCGATCACCAAAGGGCTGTGGGCTAAATTTACAGTCCTTAGAGTTGCTGAGGGTGTGCTCCAGAGGGGGTGGAAGAAACCAGCTACTGGAGAGATGACGTGGCAGGTAGTGGTGCCTAAAAGGCTTCAGGAGAGCGTGTTACAACAGCTACATGGGGGAGTAGGCACGGGGCATTTTGGGATCTCCAAAACATTAAAGCGTGTGCGGGAAGGCTTCTATTGGGCCAGGCACAGGAGGGATTTGGGGGACTTTTGTAGGAAGTGCGCTGCTAAGAAAGGACCCTCAGGTCAGTCGCACGCCCTACTACAACAATTCCCAGTAGGGGAGCCCATGGAGGGACTGGGGGTAGACATAGTGGGGCCGTTTCCAACCACAGACAGCGGTAACCGGTGGATACTGAGTGCTATGGACTACTTCTCCAAGTGGCTGGAGGCCTACGCTCTCCCGGACCAGGAGGCAGAGACGGTAGCAGACGCGTTGATATGAGGAATAATCAGTCGGTTTGGGGCGCCACAGTCTATTCACAGCGACCAGGGGAGAAACTTCGAGTCACGGGTGTTCGCAGAGATGTGTAAACGATTAGGCGTGGAGAAGACGCGAACTACTCCGCTTCACCCCCCAGAGTGATGGGCTGGTGGAGAGATTTAACAGAACATTAGGGCAGCAGCTGGCTAACGTCACTTCAAAACACCAAAGAGATTGGGACACACACTTGCCATTTGTCCTTATGGCCGGTAGGTCAGCCGCTCAAGAATCGACTGCTTGCTCCCCAGCACTTCTAATGTTAGGTCGTGAGTTGCGCACCCCAGCCGAACTGATGTTTGCCCCCCCCCCCCCTGATAACGACGACATGGTTTTGCCTGGTCCAGACTATGCTCGTCGTCTGCAGAACCGGTTAAAAAGTGGCCCACACCTTTGCGAGAGAACAACTCAAGAACGCAGGGGTGTGCCAGAAGCGCCATTATGACTCACGTGCAAGAGGGAGGCACTTTGGGGTGGGAGAATGTGTGTGGCTTCACAACCCCACGCGCAAGAAGGGGCGGTGCCCTAAACTGGACAGTGCCTGGGTAGGCCCATGTCGGGTAATAGAGGTCTCTTAGACAAATTTCAGTCAGGTTTCCGACCTCACCACAGTACTGAAACGGCCCTGATTAAAGTTTTAAATGATATACGGCTGAATACTGATTCTGATAAAATAACTGTTCTGGTTCTATTAGCTCTCAGTGCAGCATTTGACACTGTAGATCACAGAACACTTATAGATAGGCTAGAAAATTGGGTAGGACTCTCCGGGACAGTCCTTGATTGGTTCAGATCTTATCTAGATGGCCGGAGTTACTTTGTCACCATTGGTAATCATGAATCTGATAGGGTGGCTATGACATGCGGAGTTCCACAGGGATCAGTTCTCGGACCG
>JACXGI010011486.1:0-24878 GCA_016801175.1 Esox masquinongy | reverse complement strand
AGGTGACACTGAAAGAACAATCTACAGGACCGTGAATGAAGCCAAGCTGTGAAGGTGAGACACCAAACAGTCAGTAATAAAAAGGAGGTGGGAGGAGAGGAGGTGGGAGGAGAGGAGGTGACACTGAAAGAACAATCTACAGGACCGTGAATGAAGCCAAGCTGTGAAGGTGAGACACCAAACAGTCAGTAATAAAAAGATACCAAGGGACTGAAACTATTAAATATCAAAGATTAAGAACCTCCATCTTAAAGCCTCAAAAAATGTAAACGTATAATTACATCCCAAAGTTTTTTTTTCCTTTAGGCTACTAGAAAAGGCACAGCCTATGTGCCTGATAAAATGTGTTGAGTGAGTAGAGTGAGCTGAGTTGAGTAGAGTGAGCGGAGTTGAATGAGTTTAAATTGAGTGAGTTGAATAGATCTTACCAGAAAACAGATCGGAATCTCACTTAATTATACTTTACAGGCAACAAAATGTGAAACTCAACAAGGTGAAAGACTTTGCCCGCCACCTTGTAAGTCCTCGTCAGAATGCCAAATGACACTGTATCCAAAGTAGGACACTGTTAAATAAATAGCCTGCCATTTGGTTCACAGACCTCCTCTGCCAGTCTCCCATCCTAATGGGATCAGGAAAAGCTGCATTAAAACAATTACGCATTCTCAGAGCCTCACACTGTCCTCTAATGAGGTTAATAAAAATTATGTCTGCCATTTTCTTTGTTTCTTTTAGAGAGGTTAAATAAAGAAAGGTCTGCTGAACTGGCGATGGGGTTAAGGAGAATAAACCACCATAAGCAAGTGCATAAATCAAACATTATCACACATTATCACATATTATCACAAACATTGTTCATGTTTGAAAAGCATTTTATACAACCAACATGATAGCGGTTGCCCTTTACTGTACATGGTTTACTGTACATTGTTTACTGTACATGGTTTACTGTACATTGTTTACTGTAAATTGTTTACTGTACATGGTTTACAGTACATAGTTTACAGAACATGGTTTACTGTACATGGTTTACTGAACATTGTTTACTGTACATGGTTTACAGTACATGGTTTACACTACATGGTTTACTGTATATTGTTTACTGTACATGGTTTACAGTACATGGTTTACTCTAGATGGTAAAATGGACCATTCAGTGTTGACAACCTCATGAAGCCTCATTTTAACTGTGTGTGTATTTAATTTAAACGTCATTAAAGGGCTGAAATGACAACATGCATAAACCACTGTGTCGATGATAAGAAATAATGCTGTTGTTGTGAATCGATCATGCTGAATATTCACTGGTGCTTATTGATTACTGTAGCTGGGATGCTGTTTGGTGCGGCCAAGTCCAGATTCCTCAAATAGGACCTTTTTTTTTCACATCCGGGGAAGGTGTGTGTTTGTCTCCTGTGATACAATGCCTGGATATAGATCAGCCTTCAAATTGTCATTTTATCGCCTGAAAAAAACATTTACATTCCCTGCATCTCTGCAGAGGCCAATTTCATAAGTATTTTTTTAATGGTTCAGTAGTCGCCAACCTCAGATGTGATCCATCTTCATTATGCCAATACATTTGACAATCCACAATTTTATGATTTCCATTCCGAGCTACCACAAATCACAACGAACCCTGTCCTGTCTCATGCTCAAAACATGTTTTTATGAAAATCTGTACAAAGATTGGTATACTGTCATGCAGATGGAGACAAGGCAACAGACAAAAAAGTATTTTATTTTCTTTCCATCATTGCATCATCTAAATCATCCTCTCCTCTCCTTCACGCATCTTTCTTGCTAACCCTCTCTTACTCTGTCCCTATCTCTTGCTAACCCTCTCTTACTCTGTCCCTGTCTCTTGCGAACCCTCTCTTACTCTGTCCCTATCTCTTGCTAACCCTCTCTTACTCTGTCCCTGTCTCTTGCGAACCCTTTCTTACTCTGTCCCTATCTCTTTCTTCTCCCTCTCTTTCTTTCCCTTTCTCTATTAAAACAGATATGTTGTGATTTCATTAGGGTGCTTTTGGTCTGGGGCAGAGGGAGGGTTGAGAGAAGGGCGGTGTCATTTCCTCATCCTAACAGGCAGGATTTGCCTCCCAAATGGAACCCTATTCCTTACATTGTGTCAAGGTTAAAAGTGCACTGTGTAGGGGAATAGGGTTCCATTTGGGACACAGACAGGGACTCTTCTAGGCAATCTGGATACAGAATAAGCCCTCTCTTCTGACATCATCAAATTGCATTCTTACCTACGTGGAAAAGCACTGAGGTCGCTGCAACAGATACACATCCCAGAGATCAGGTGGGTTCTGGGATTGCTTTGCAATAACAAGAAGATTCTATTATTATTGCGAATACATTTCAAGTATGAAAATAAACAATTTCTCAACAGTATATCTATGATAGATTTTAATCTTTGAGAAATCACCAAAATATCATATAGGCCAAATGGGACTTCTGTTGAAAGTGTTATAATGCTTGAGCACAAGAACACAGCTCTAGCCAAGTAACAATGGTAATGATTGCATGAAATTTGAAACTGAGAAGATATTACACCATTGCTCTTTACAAAACCTTTAAAGTTCTGTGAAGTTCCTTTGCTAGCATCAATGGATGAGAATTTATAATTCATGACACGTTTTTTCCATTGGATTTAGGTCTGACTTGGCCACTCAAGGACATGTACCTGTTTTATTCCTTTGCCATTTCATTGTACCGTTAGTTGTGTTCTTTGAGTCATTGTCATGCTGAAAGGTGAACTTCTGTCCCAGTTTCACTTTCTTGCAGAGGGCAGCAGGATTTCCTCAAGGACTTTTCTGTAGATTGCTCCACACATTTTCTCTTCTATCTGACACCAAGATGTTCCACAGTACGAAATATATTTTTGGGATGACGTGGTGTTTTGAGTGGAAAAGTTAGATTTTTGTTTCGTCAGACCAAAAAAAGCAATTGTACCGTATTGGGACAGATTTGTGCAGAGCTTGGAATATGGCAGAGCTTGGAATATATCGCCCAAGGCATAATGTACTGCACACACACACACAGACTCACACACACACACATGCACACACATGTAATGGGAAAATTCCCTTGACCTCGACATGTAATCAAGCTGACGGTCTGACCGACAGGGACGGAAGTATGTAAAGCATGGGGTGTAGATCCCAAATGACCCCTTATTATTTATGGGGTTCCATTAATTCATCCCTGTGGGCTCGGGACAGAACAGTGAGGTAATAAGGAATAGCGGCTATTAGGAATAGAACATAGAACTAGTCTCAGGGTGTCTCTCAATTTCCATCCCTCCATCCCACTACCTGAGTCTCCCTTCACCTCTCTCCTCTTTCACTTTCTCTCAACTGCCTATCTCTCTTACATTCTCCCCCTTCACTTCTCTTCCCCTCTCTGACTTTCTCTCTCCCTTCACTTCTCTCGCCCTCTCTCCCCTTCTCTATCTTACTCTTTCCCTTCACTTCTCTCCCACTCTCTCTATCCTTCACTCGCCCTTCAGCTCTTTCCATGTATCTCTCTATTAATTTGTCTTTTCTGTCTTTCTCTCCTTTCTCTCCTCCCTCTTTCCCATCTCTCTCATTGCCTCTCTTCCGTTCTCTCTCTCTTTCTCTCAGTTACATTTCACAAAATCGCGGTACATTTAATATCTACCATCTTGTGTCTACAAGAGGACTAGCAGAAGCAAAATATTAAAGACTCTACAAACCGTTAGCGGCTAACAAGATTAAAGCTAACTAGCTTGGAAATCTGACTAACTTTATAAAACTTTTTGTTTGGAATTCTTATTATTATAGCCTGACCAGTCCATGTTGCAGAACTATAAGTGAGCTAAAAGGCTTTTTGCAAAATTGAAACGGGCCAGTAATACCAGATGGAGAGACAGAAGAGTAGCTCACTAGGTAAAAAAAAAGGGGAAAACAAAGAGTTTTATGGGTTAACAATGCGCTTTTATCATGGCGACGGGTCACATTTATTGCATTGCGGTGTGTCCCTTAATTGTTACAGGCTGCATCTGTCTGAACCCCTGGTGGTGACTGACGAAATCTGTGTCTATACACGTATTGTTTGGTGTCTATATTAACCGGACACGTATTGTTTGGTGTCTATATTAACCGGACCCGTATTGTTTGTTGTCTATGTTAACCGGACACGTATTGTTTGGTGTCTATATTAACCGGACACGTATTGTTTGGTGTCTATATTAACCGGACACGTATTGTTTGGTGTCTATATTAACCGGACACGTATTGTTTGGTGTCTATGTTAACCGGACACGTATTGTTTGTTGTCTATGTTAACCAGACACGTATTGTTTGGTGTCTATGTTAACCGGACACGTATTGTTTGTTGTCTATGTTAACCGGACACGTATTGTTTGGTGTCTATATTAACCGGACACATATTGTTTGTTGTCTATGTTAACCGGACACGTATTGTTTGTTGTCTATGTTAACCGGACACGTATTGTTTGGTGTCTATGTTCACCAGACACGTATTGTTTGTTGTCTATGTTAACCGGACACGTATTGTTTGTTGTCTATGTTAACCGGACACGTATTGTTTGTTGTCATAAAAACAGACATACCGCCTGTGACTATCAAGCAGTCGGAAGAATTTACGAAACATGTCTCAAGATTACAACCAAGCGGATATTGAAGAACCCAAGGCTGAGGACTGGCTGTGTGATGCCTGGGATGACAACGCTGAGGCCTTCTACGGAACCCCTGACCCCGACAGCTCGATTCCACCGGCATACCCAACAAGAAACTTCCATTGGATTGACCAGATTGGTGATCAGCTAGCTCCTCTTAATCTGTCATACCTTTCAAATGCTAACAAGAGTTATCACAAAATGGACAAACACCTTTCACCAAAAGTTAAAGATCATCAAAGCAACATTGGGCATGATTCTGGGAAACGTTGTTGGGGCTATTCTCCACAAAGCATGCATCGGTTGTGAAGTGGACCACCCGAGCCAGAGAAGACATTCTTGTCTCGATCCTCCTGATTATTTTTTTGAAACCCATTATGATGACATCGTGGAGACAGTTTTAACACCGCGACTGAAACATGTGTTGGTCAAGGCTTTGAACGCATCGGGATTTCATGCACCGCTTACCGATGTTCACATGGCCGCTGAGAACTTTCTGCATGACCTCAAGTTGGAGCCGAACATCACACAGAGACTGAGTGAGAACAGGGATGAGTACATGGATAAATTTAATGAGGATGCAGTATGCGACGCAGTGGCGTCTTGGTGCGACGAAAGCAAAGAGTCTGCTGTCTAAGGATGGGTAACTTCAGTTGTCGTGTTTACATGTATATAAACAAATCCTATGTGGGATTAGCGATTAAACAGTTGATGCACAAAGCTATCAAGAGCAGTGTTGATGGTTGTAGACCTTTTAATAACCGAGACCATGTCAGTATAAAACGTTTTAATAATCTGAACAAGCATATGGAAACAGTCAGGAACACACCTGATGATTGGCGGCAATTTTTGTTGTCAAACAGTGTTGAATCAACGGCTCTAAACAACTTGTATAAACATGTATAAACTAACATTTTCAAATGTTGACAACAAAGACTTTAAAATTGGGCATCTGTTATGTTTGTTTACGTATGTAACAGATGTTTGTGTGATAAAATTGCTGAGTAATGATGCTGTGGATGTAGACTTTATTTCTAAATTGTTTACAGATTTTATAACCAGCAGAAATCTGAATGTTTGTGTAACTTTTCTGAATTTCTTGGATGATGTGTAATTTCGAAAACTCAAATAAAACGATGTTAAACATGTATAACTTCTCATTATTGCCCGAATGCTCTACGATGTCTGAACAGGTTATGAAAAGTATTTACTACGACCCCGCAAACCCTGGTGCTTATGTGGGTAGAGAGGGTTTGAAAAGAGCGTACTTGGAGAAAACCGGGGAGATCTTCAAAAATGGTGAGGCGGATGTCTGGCTACTTGCCCAGGATACATACACACTACACAGGCCTGTAGCTATACATTTTCAAAGAAATAGAGTTATTGTTCATGATATAAATTCACAATTTCAGCTGGATTTGGTTGACATGTGTGCTTATAGTGCAGAAAACGATAACATGAAATTTATGTTAACATGCATAGATGTATTAAGCAAATACGCATGGATTCGTGTGCTGAGAAATTAAAGCGCTAGCGAGGTAAAGCGAGCATTTGAAGACATGTTAAAAGAAGGGAGAACACCACAAAAAGTCCAAACGGACAAGGGGAAGGAGTTTTTTAATTCACATTTTGAAATGTTAATGAAGTACAATATAAAACATTTTGCTACAGGAAATGATGTCAAAGCGAGTATCGTTGAGAGATTTAATAAAACCATTAAATCACAAATGTAGAGGTATCTCACAGCTGCCAACACTCATCGCTATGTTGAGGTTATTCAGGATTTAGTTCATGGATACAACCATAGCTAACATCGGTCTATTAAGATGAAGCCTGCTGATGTTTGTGAAGAAAATGTTAGTTCTCAAGAACCTGTATGGTACAACAATAATGAGAAATGCTAAGCAAAGTTACAAGTTCCGGGTTGGGGATACTGTGAGACTCTCAAAGTTGAGAGGAGCGTTTACAAAAGGCTATGAAAAAGGGTACATAGATGAATATTTTACAATAACAGAATGCATCCCGAGGGTACCTCCTGTATATAGAATAAAAGATTACGATGGAGATAAAAAAGTTGGGACCTTTTATGAACAGTAACTACTGAAAATAATCGTGGCAAAGGATAAAACATGTGGAAGCAGTTCTGGATGAGAAAGTACAGGAAGGGAAGAAAATGAGTCTTGTGAAATGGCTTGGTTGGCCTGAGAAATTCAACAGCTGGATACCATCAGAACAAGTCGTTGACCTAGAAACTGGATAAAACTCTGGGGTTTTCAGGATCACGTCATTTACATTGACTGCGATCAGCATGGGTGACGGTGGTTTCTACATAACGCTGCCCAGTAACTCGTCGAGACATGTCTATCCAAACAATTCGAGTTCGAGCTATACCACAAAATTTGCCAAAGGTATAGATTTGAAAGGTGATTGGGAAGTATCTTTGATAGAATTCCAATACCCACATACGTGGAAGACTTTTACATGGGGTGAAAACGCATTTGACCTACAAGACTCGAAACACAACAAAACTTGGAAATATGAACTCAACACTGGTTATTACAACGGCATATGAAAACTAGTGGCAGAGATCAACATTTATATAAAACCACATGGTGTATGGGCGGGGTATGATGAATTTAAAATAGAATGTTTCTAAAAGCCGAGCCCCATTTTAGTTTCAAATTTAGTGCAAAACTGGAACAGATAGTAGGTTTAAAACCAGGCGATCGGTGGTACGCCCCATGGTACGGGCCATTCCCCATAGATATTCTGTCAGGCTAACACCCTATACATCTACACAGATATAATTGATTATCAATGAGTTGGTGACAGTCATGTCCCGCTGTTGAGAACTGTACATATTGCAGGGAAAAAGAACAAAGTTGTCACAGTGACGTACGACAAGCCACACTACGTACCTCTTAGTAAGAGTCAGTTTGATGAGATCTGTGTTGAAGTAAAATCTGATCAGAATCAGCTGGTTTCGTTCGTAGTGGGAAAGGTGATTGCAAAATTACACTTCAGACCCGTCAAACAATCTTTTAGACTATAAGATGCAGCCTCAGAAACTCTACGATGATCCTCAAAGGTATGTTGAATACTACACAACACAGGCCGGTAACGGTTTACCGGGGTATCATGGTAGCGCTGCAATTTATGGGGCTGGTCTAGGGGGCCTTTTCCGAGGGCTTTTCCGGATGGCAATACCTTTGTTGAAGCGTGGGTTCTCAATAGCGAAACCACATCTGAAAAATGCGGCTAGGAATATAGTTGGCGATGTTGTCAGTAGTGTTATGTCACGACAAACAAAACAGCAGGACGGATCAGGATTGATGGTTATGACTCGAGGTGTTAGAAAGAGACCACCTGGTAGGAGGAGCCTACTAAAGAGTAAAAAACGCAAGAATGAGACAAAAACAAGAACCACGGTTAAAAGAAGTCATACAGTTCGCAGGACACTCAAAGGGAACACCGCAAAGTTGATTAAGAACATATTTTAGGAAGATGGCACTCCTACTCCGCATGTCTGGTGAATGTATGAAAACAGAGTTGGATTTATTCACAGTTCCTTTCACACAGACATCTATTGAGAAAAATACATACATTGAAATACCAACCCTATCAGCAATATCAGACGCAGCCTCTCTGGAGTTCTTTATTGCAGGAAATGGCGAAGACTACGTTGATCTAAACAATACTTTGTTGTACCTACCTGTAAAAGTCCCTAAACCGGACGGAACTAATATTGATGCCGGAGCACATGTTGGGGTTATCAACTACCCGATAGCCACCCTATTTTCACAAGTGGATGTCTCCTTTGGTGATCGTTTAATTTGCCAGAGTAGCAACACATACCCCTACAGGGCCGTTATAGAGAGCATTCTGAATTATGGATGTGATACATTAAAGACACAGTTTTCAGCTGGTTTGTTTTACAAGGATGCAGCAGGTCACATGGATGTTACGGACCCTGCAGGCGAGAACGATGGATTCAGGAAAAGGGCTGCCTATTCAGCGGATAGTACAACATTTGAAATGACTGGCCCTGTTCATAGCGATATCTTCTTTCAAGAGAAACTCATGTTAAACGGCGTTGACATAAAGGTTAGGATGGTCCACGGTAAAGATGAGTTCTGTCTTATGGGGGCAGGGGATGTGCGTTATCGTTTGCATATATTATCTGCGTCACTATTTGTCAAGAAAGTGTCTGTTTCACCAGCCGTGAAACTTGGACACACTCAAGTGCTACTCTCAACCACTGCCAAGTACCCAATTGAAAGAGTGTGTATGAAGACATTTAGTTTACTGGCAGGGGGTCGCGTTTGCAACCAGGAAAACCTGTTTTTAGGACCACTGCCAAAATGTATTGTCGTTGGATTGGTGGACAATGACAGTTTTACAGGAAGTTACACAAAAAATCCATTTAATTTCAAACATTATAATTTGGAGTTTATGGCTATGTATGTAGACGGTCAGCAATTTCCTAGCAAGCCATTCCAACCAAATTACACAACAGGGTCAGCAGTGCGTGAATTTTACCAATTGGCCTTAGCTTCAGGAAAACACCTAAAGGACCAAGCCTTGGCTATTGACAGGTCAGACTTCTTACACGGCTATGTCCTTTATGCATTCAACTGCGCGCCAGATGAGGAATGCGGTCAGAACCTATCCTTGATCAAGTCAGGGAATGTATGACTTGAGATGAGGTTCAGACATCCACTGCCCCACACAATTAATTTGGTTGTTTATTCAATTTTTGACTAAATTATCGAAGTGTCAAACCGACGACAAGTCATGGTTGACTACTATTAGGAAAACTGTATGGGAATGAATACCGCCGAGTTGACCGGTGTGGTGAACCAATTTTCATCTAGGACTCATTTCTATGGTGTGCTGGCATGCAACCAACTACCTAGTGGACCAGTCCGAGATGTTGCATCAATGATGATTGTTAATACACACCCGAGCAATCACCCCGGGGAGCACTGGCTGGCTATTTAAATAACAGACGATGGCATTGGAAGGTTTTATGACAGTTTTGGAAACCCCCCAGATTTTACGTATTTTCCCAAGTCAATCAGTGCCTTTCTGCAAACCTGTGAGAATGTGGAATACTGTTCAAAACAAGTCCAGAACATGATTTCAACCACGCGTGGACAACATTGTGTGTTCTTTCTCTATCTAATGACAAGAGGTCTGAGTTATAAAGATGCTATGTCTTTTTATGTTGATGATTTACGAGAAAATGATGCGCTAGTCTCAAAGTTTGTAGCTAGGATGTACCAGAGTAAGCGTGATAAGCAAATGTTTAATTACATACAACATGCTCAATCTTGTGAATCGTTTAATTTGTGTCATGGTTGTTGAAGAAATAGAAAAGTAAATCATGTGTATGTCAGCTTTATTATTCAAAAATAAACCATTTGTAAAACCACATCAATGTTTACATAGTATTTTTCATACAACAATTATTTAAGGTAAAACATACACTTTGACAATGAATCACAAATGATAAAAAAGCATAAAATAAAAACACATTAAAATGGAAGCCATTTTGTGGGGTCCGTGGTAGGGGGTACAAAGAAAGCTTTGGTTGTTTGATGACCAGTTGCTGGGTGTGTGGCTAAATCATTGTGTCACCAGATGTTTGTTTATACAAATTGATTTTACGCCTTACAAGCTCATTTGGAATAGTTGTAAAAGGCAGTCTCAGACCCGGGTAGACTTAAAGTCAGTGTATGTGTGTCAAGCTCCCCCTGTCTCACAACAGTCAAAAATCTTTGTAAAATGGCAGAGTATCTTTTAGCTTTCTCATGTAAATCCATATCAGGCTTCAACAGTATATTGTGAATCGACGAGTCCAAATCATTTTCAACAGATTTTCTTACATCGGTGCTAGTGGTTTTGGATTCTCGCAGTTTTTCTAACTGATGTTGTGGCACCAGAAACATTTTCTGAGCATGATCCATGTTGTTTAACCGTGTCTCCATGCAATTAGACTGGTTAGGAATGGAACTGCAATGCTTAGTAACGGTAGTAGAAAACCTCCAGATTGGTTGATGGTTTTTCTTTTCTTTGCGACTGAAGTGTTCTTTCTAGACATGTATATAATGTTGGCTTTTTGTCTCTTTACTTTTCGGAGCTGTGATTCTGTTGAGGGTATATTTCCGCGCCTTACATTAAGAGCTATTTCACAGAGTGATAGAATGAGGTCGGTGGACGCTGATTCTAAAATAACTTTTCGTTGACTTGCCGGTGCCTTAAATAACATCTTCAAAAGTGGTAGATTTCTACGAATGCGTTTAGACATGATCAAACTTTCTTAGGAACGTACACAACAGGCCAATCCCCCGAAAATAACCCCATTCTCAGACGGTAGTCTTCTGGTGTTGTAGCTTTAAAGTCAATAAGTAAATAACCAAAAGGCGGATGTGTTGCGTCTTTAAAACTCTCCATGAACAATCGAGAAAGACCGGGGTATATCTGTCTGCCTAGAATGCTAATCTGCCGATTGTCACGGGGGTTTTTAAACAAGATGAGATAGTTTGTGTTCAAGTTAATAGTTCTACTAGATTTGCCTTTAACAAACATGTTTTGGACAAGGTAAATTGCACTCAGGTTACGGTGGTGTGAATATTGTGTGAAAACTCTCCATCTCCACACTCTCTGATGCACTTTCATTAAATTGTCAATAATAAAAAGGTTGTTTTTCTGAATCGGTAGCAGATTGTCATCACACAGTGATGTTGGTAGACCTTCTATAAAAGTAATCTCCCTCACCTTCAGCATTTCTTCATACAGTGGTTGCCAACATGAATAAACCCAGACGATATTCTGAATTTCTCTGGAGAAAACAACGTCAGCATTATCCAACAATATCTTCACAAAATATGTTTTACCCGAGTTACTGGGGCCACTAATGACACAGCTGAATGGGTGTTGACGTCGCGGGTCAAAACCGCTATCCATCCTAGAATGTGATTTAGTACCCGTAAGGCCTTGTGCTGTAATCAGGGAGCAGTACACGCTTGTTGTACACAACTCTGAAATGCTTAGACACTACTCGGTTTTTCAATGTGAATGTTCTTTTATCTCTCGCAATTGTGTTTGCATTAGCAAGGACGTGATCATCATCACCACCCTCGCCTCATACAACGAGTTATCAACCAGTCGTGTTAGCATCTCCAAGTTAACAATGGTTGTGTTGTAGCTGTTGAGTGTAATGCCTTTTGCTTTGAGACAGGTCAGACCTTTAACGGTTTTGTAACCGTATGTCTTTGGCCCACCACTAACAAATTGAGCGATGCTGTCACCATCTGGCAACTCATCGGTCAAGTCACTCATGAATGGCCTCAGTGGGTGTACCCAATCCCCGTGGCATGTGACAAAGATCACTGAATCAGTGTCTGTGTAGAGTACACATCTATCCAACTTCTCCAAGAGTGAATACAACTCAAGTCTAGCATAAGCGGTTGTGAACGCGGCAATAAAAATGTTGCCGTTACGTTAACGCCACTGTACCATCGCAACTGTGTCTGAGATGAAAGAGAAATAGCCAACTTCTATTTCACTAGAGAAAAGGTAGTGGCAAAACTCCTACGGATCTGTAATTAGCATTGTGTTCATAAGGTTAGACCGCTCACCCATCTTCCCCCAAAGACTATTCATTGTCAATTTAGCCAAAGATCGCCTAGGACTGTTTACAACGTTTTCCTTGTCAAGCTGCACACCCTCCTTTTCATGATATTCACGGATATACTGGTCTTTAGCATCATCGTCAACCACAGATGGCGGGAAGCCGCTAGCTTCCTGCTTGTGCTTCAGGAATGTTCTCATGTAATCTGCAAAAAGATTATCTGATGCCCTGGTGAAATCCCAGACTTTGAATATTTTCACAATGCGATAACCTTTCTTAACCAGCTCAATAGAAACTCAGGTACCAGTTAAAGATCTTTCTGAATCAGTATGTGAAAATCAGTTACCTGGTTTTCAGACTCTGCACATAATCTACACAAGGGAAAGAACAGCTTACCGCCAACCCTGTGCTATAAATATTTAGTCATTATATTTCGGTTGCCTAAACTTTTGGAAAAAAGCAGCGACACAACCATCTCCGGCTGAACACCACATCTTGTTATCAAAGCTTATTGCGCACACAAAATTTGCAGTATGCACACCGTTCACCGGATTGGCAATTGTCTCAAAATCATAAAATATGTAACGCACACTGGGGTCCTCAGGCATAGACGGTTTTATAAAACACTGATGGTTCGTTTCAACTGACAGATCCACGTTACAACTAGGACACATGTTAGCCGTGCACTTGTGTGCTTTATGGTTGGTAATACTAACGTTGTAGTGACGGCCGCAATCGACACAGTATTTCCTCTGGTCACACCTGCTAACCCAACGACCCACACTTTTGTGTTGCTTCAAGCGTTTATCTGTCTATAACAAAAAGTCAGAATAACACATCCGCTTACAGTCTGGGCACTACTTTGTGTTACGGGGTTGGGTATGACAATCTTCATGAAGACAGACAGTACAGCTATGTTTACAGCCATGATCACCACGGGTGTTAAAACCTGTATAACACCACTCACAAACATATGACACACCCAGAAAACCCTTCAGATTCACGATGCCATAGAAATGGTTATCGTGTAAGTACATAAAGACAGTTCTAGGGTGGGTGGCCTCACTGTTTTGAAACTTGGTAAAGTGACCATCCTGTGTTCGATGAAAGATAACAATTTTAGACCCAGTCACTTCTTCAAACCGAACAATATCTGTGAATGCCACACAATCATCTAACGCTAAACCAGCTCCCGTATGTAACTCACGACCACTAACCAGGGCCTCAGCATATGTGTACTGTGGGTTCAACATACCCATCAAACAAACGGAAAAACATGTAGAATCATTATTCACAGCCACATATAAATGCCTTATTTTTTTTATTGATAATCTGCTCTATCAACAGCGTTTGAGCTTTACGTCGCGGGGCACCACCCTCACGGTTGTTGACAATTTGCACCACCAGCTCAAGTGATTCATCAATCATAATCTCAGCATTACTCTGCATAACACTTTCAAGTAAATTACCAAACGTGCGTTCATTATATTCATGCACACTCATGGTCACATGTACGGGGGATATCAGAGATTCACCAATCAACTCAATCCTTGCATCTGAGGATTATTGTGTGCATCGCTGTGTAACAAAATATCAGCCGGCTCATTTAAATTTTGGGGTGTGGTCTGTTGATTATGTGTAGATGTTGTTGGTTGTTCTGTGTCTGGTCTGTTGTTAGCATTATCTTTCGCCATTTCTCTAGCTTAACATGAATAACGATCCACTTATAGGTTAAAATATTCTAACTCAAACATACATTTTGACGGTAAAATATGTATTACCTTCAGCTTTCAAGCATGAAAGAAAACAATGAAACAAAAATCCCCTGACGCTGTGCAGCCACAAGTTGGGGTGTCCGTAACTGAAGCCATAATGGTGATGTACTCTGTATCATCACCGGGGGGTCCTCAATCTGTTGTTTGGTAAATAGAGTACAAAGGTTCAGCTGTATGCATATTGTCGTAATTGTTAACAACATTTTAGTACAAGACTAAAAATGTCTGTAAATAATTAGACTTACACAAAAAGTATCTGCTCAGGTTGTGTAAGGTGACAACCGCCCAGTCCAACTGACACTGATGTTGGTCACTTGGTCTGAAATAAATACAAAGAGGGTTAACAAGCGTATGCGGTTAATTAAAGCCGATTAACAATAATGTAAAAAGTCTACTTATCAAGATTTGAAGGCCCAAAAATGTGTTTACCAAACACGGCAGGGTTTAATTCCGCTCAACCTAAACCAGAGATTTAAACAGACCATATAAAAGACAGATAAAACCGCATGGATTGCTCAGTCGTAAAAATGATTTACACATTCTTAAAAAGTTCCAATGTGTCGTTTGTTAGCGTTTGTAATTGCAACACAATTCAAATCAATTACTTCAAATAAAATAACTTGTACTTACAACGTAAACGGCATACTCCGCGCTTGAAACAACAACTGACTTCTGTGGATGCAGCGTGGTTTAATAATGTCTTTACAGCCGGGGCGCCTCCAGCAGGTCACGCCTCTTAACTTTGTCATCGGTTACATGTCATCGTTCTTCTCGTTAGAAGTATACCGGACACAATGATTAAAATTGTGTATAACGCTTAACTAGCTCGTTCAGATATTTGTTGATGTTTGACAAGTAAATATGTTGATACTTCAAGTCCGGTAGAAACGCCGTTCTCGTTAGTTATCGCGGCTCAGCCGTGACATCACGTCATTTAATTTGATGTATTAAAGACAAACTCATCCGCTTACATATAAACTCTGGCTATTGTCACCATATAGCCATTCATCTCAACTTTTAACAAACACAAGACCATAATACAACAATCAAAAATCAGTTTTCACGAGTTGGTCATTACGAGAATGCAGCACATCTTACCTGGAAGTCACAGCTTCCGCCCACACTAACACAGACCGGTATTCTCAAACCCGTAAATACTACAGTTTTTTAACCAACGTTGCCTGTTAAACATTTCTACCAATGTGAAGAAAAGAATATCGCGTTGATCCCCGTTGTACAATTTCATAAGACGCCTTTACAAATGTTTTGATTACCTGAAATAACATATCTTTACCTGTCAGCGATTCACCGTTGTTCATGCAAATTTATACGCTACCTTCCGGGTAACTTTGTAATGTTTTGCCATATAATGCTACTTAAAAGTTAATGTTGACTTAAAAAAACATTTTTTATTACAAAAATCACCATTGCTCATACACACACATGTACCAGAATCATTGTTTTCATTTTTAACTATATTTTAAACCCAAACCATGACTGAATCAACCTGGTCATAATGTGTGGTCGGCCTAGGCATTTCTTGTTACTTCAAAATGATAGCATTACTTATGCGATGTTTACTGTAGTGCTGTGTTGGACTACAAACAATGTGTGGAAGACGGGATGATTTCTAACCTGTCTATAGTACAATTTGTACTAGTGGGTACAAGGGCAGATCTGATCATAATGCCCATCTCTTGTTAAAATAAAAAATGGGCTGAAACTCTCTAAATCGTAAGTCCCCTACCCTTCTTTATATCTTACAAGTTTCCCACACATAATTCCATGCTTGAGGAAAAACACCATGCTACATCCCCATTGTAAACATGAAGGTTCATACAGGTTGTATGACATAATTACCGGGGGGTTATAGCATTGCTGGACCCTGGCACCCTTTTGTTGAACACCAAACATCTTGCCGCTGATATAACACTTATTTATTGCCTGGGAATTTAACATTCTGGAACTCTAAGACCTCCATTGTTAAACATCAAACATAACCCACCTGTTATAACACTCGTCCGGGGTGTTTATCAGTCGTTGTAAAACATCAAACATGGACACATCAATGCAATCATAAATCACAAAGTCACCGGACATGAATACGTCATTCCGGAATTCCCGTCCTAACGCATGTCATACAAGAAGTCCCACCCAGCAAACCGGATGTCCCGCCCACCTGTCATATCAATCTGGAATTCCCGCCCACTAGGGTCATAAATCACCATTCTGACACAATATACCCTACATTTACTACTCATGTCTGTCATGTTATACATGTCCGTGAGGTTATGCATGTCCGTCACGTTATACATGTCTTTCATGTTATGCATGTCCGTCAGGTTATACATGTCCGTCATGTTATACGTCTGTCATGTTATATTCTCGTAAGGAGACAAATTGTTTAGGGGATTGTTTTTATAGAGAATAGGTTGGGGTATGCTATCCATGATGCTGCTCTCCCTTCACCTCTCTCTCTCTCCATTTCTCCCTCCACCTCTCTCTCCCTCCACCTCTCTCTCTCTCCACCTCACTCTCCCTCTCCTTCTTGTGACCTCGCTCCACCTCCACCTCTCTCTTCCTCCCCCTCTGTCTCCCTTCTGCCAGATAGGTGAAGCAATTATTCTGTCCTTTCTTGTCATCATTTTCAGAACATTTTGTACAGACCAGTAATTGTTTAGTAATAAAGTGTAATATGCCATTGAATGATTACTCATGCACTTAAGTCATTGACGCTTACCCAAAGGAATACTATATATACCTTTTCTTTCTGAAAAATACATTCTTTTTTATGTAACAAAAAAACGCATCTCATCCCAACAATTCCATTTGGTGTGATGGGACCAACTGAGTATCTGCAAGCTTATCTGTTACTGGGGGATATTTGAGCCAAACAAATATCCTCTCACTTCCCCGCTTCTCTCTCTTGCCCTCTTGCTTTCTCTTACTCCCTCTCCCCCAATTTTTTGTTTGCACTTCCTGACTCTCTTTCTCTCTGTTCACATCACTATCTTCCTCTATCTCTCTTTGGGGGTAAATAATAAAGTAAAGATAAACATTACTTAGGTGATCAATTATTTATGTCACAAGATGAGGGGAAAAATGTCATGACTTTCAACACGGAACGTATTTTTCAGCAAGCATTTCATTGAAGGGATGGCTACAGGGGGATGCTCGTCATGAATGCCGGGGTCAAATGGCACCAAGGGGGGAGAGTGTTATTGTCACAGTATGTGTAAGTGTGTCTATGTATATGTGCTGCCGTGTACACATACAGTATCTCACAAAAGTGAGTATACCCCTCACATTTTTGAAAATATTTGGTTATATCTTTTCATGTGACAACACTGAGGAAATGACACTTTGCTACAATGTAAAGTAGTGAGTGTACAGCTTGTATAACAGTGTAAATTTGCTGTCCCCTCAAAATAACTCAAGGAGTGTACTCACTTTTGTTGCCAGCGGTTTAGACATTAATGGCTGTGTATTGAGTTATTTTGTGGGGACAGTAAATTTACACTGTTATACAAGCTGCATACTCACAACTTTACATTGTAGCAAAGTGTCATTTCTTCAGTGTTGTCACATGAAAAGATATAATCAAATATTTGCAAAAATGTGAGGGGTGTACTCACTTTTGTGAGATACTGTATGTAGGAACCAGGTGGAACCAGGTGAAACCATCCCAGCAGCTGTGATTTTCCTCAGGAAATTATGAATGTTTTGCTTGTTATTAAGTTACTACATTTTGAGATGAGATTTCATCACAGGAATGTACCCCCGGATGTCTTCTTACCAAACTGGGTGTTGTGATCAAACCATTTGAGCTAAAAAAGAGTAGTAGATTCGTAGGAACACAGGTGTTCAAACTGTTCCGCTGTGATGGTCGTAGCCTTCAGAAGAGGTGTTTACAGCAGGCCTAGATAAAGCAGTGCACTGATTTGTAGTGAAGTTGAGTATATTTGCATTGTATATTACCAAATTATATCACATTTTGGGTTGATTACCCCTTCAACTAAAACCAACAAAACAGACCTCATATGGGTCTACATAAGTCACTAAGCCTGGAGGTTTATAGGTTAAACATCCTTAAAACTGCTCTGGTGCACTGCCTGCATTTATAATTAAAACCGCTCAGGTGCTCTGCCTGCATTTATAATTAAAACCGCTCAGGTGCTCTGCCTGCAATTATAATGAATCAATCAGATGGATATGAGGTAGGAAATGATATTCAGGAGGTAGGATGGTTAAATGACCCCCAAGCCCATTGATTCAATTACGCCTGGACTCCCGGCCTTCAGTGTGTGACACGAACACTAATGCTGAAGGATCGTTGCATCCCAAATGTCACGTTAATCTCTACTTTTGACTAGGGCCTGTATGGCTTGGGTGGCTAGGTAGTGTGCTATGTAGGGAATAGGGTGCTGTTGGGAACATTGGACCTGTATGGCTTGGGTCGCAAGGTAGTGTGCTATGTAGGGAATAGGGTACTGTTGGGAACATAGGGCCTGTATGGCTTGGATCGCTAGGTAGTGTGCTATGTAGGGAATAGGGCGCTGTCAGGAACATAGGGCCTGTATGGCTTGGGTTGCTAGGTAGTGTGCTATGTAGGGAATAGGGTGCATTTGGGAACATAGGCATGGAAAAACTGACAGATATTTTCAAAATGTATTCAACATTGTGATATTTCCCCTCTATTTTTAAAATGTTAATTGGATTTTATTGATATTGAAACTCTCTGGGTTTGACAAGAAATATTGATATTCAACCCCTCTTTTATTGTTGAAAAGGAAGCTTCTTTTCCTCATGTGGTAGAAATGATCTTTTGATCTGATTGTTTGAAGTTAGCTTGGATTCAGACCTCTAGTTCAGACAGGGTGAATCTTTGTAGAGGTTGTTGGCTTTTTTCTGGTGTGTTTAAACGTTTTCAGTTGACCAAAAAAAATGTTTTAGACATGGTGGATATCTGCCGAGCTCTTCCTGGACTCCCTCCCTAAGCTCTGGAACGTGTCACGTAGAGGGCAGAAAGAGCCTTGTCTCTGAGTCACTAGACAGAGACGGCGGTTTTAAAATGCATTCTGTAATTACACCAGACCAGAGACCAGAGATAGGCTTGCTGCGTGCTTCGCTGCTTTCTAGAACACTGTTGAGAATTACACGTACACACATACAAGCCAACACACACCAACACATACACACGCCAACACATACACAGACCAACACATACACACACCAACACAGATGCACACTCATGCATGTTGCACTTTCACATGCCTTCATTTGACTCTCGCTGTGGCATATGAACTTCTCCAGGAAAACCTCTACAGCTTGGCTGCCCTTCAATGATCTAATGCCATGTGTCATGTGTGTTTTAACTGCACTGATGTAATGTCATGTGTGTTTTAACTGCACTGATCTATGTCATGTGTGTTTTATCTGCACTGATCTAATGTCATGTGTGTTTTATCTGCACTGATCTAATGTCATGTGTGTCTGATCTGCACTGATCTAATGTCATGTGTGTTTTATCTGCACTGATCTAATGTCATGTGTGTTTTATCTGCACTTATCTAATGCCATGTGTGTTTTATCTGCACTGATCTAATGCCATGTGTGTTTTATCTGCACTGATCTAATGCCATGTGTGTTTTATCTGCACTGATCTAATGTCATGTGTGTTTTATCTGCACTGATCTAATGCCATGTGTGTTTTATCTGCACTGATCTAAAGTCATGTGTGTTTTATCTGCACTGATCTAATGCCATGTGTGATGTGTTTTATCTGCACTGTTTTAATGTTGTGTGTTTTATCTGCATTCATCCAATGTCATGTGTGTTTTATCTGCACTGATCTACTGTCATGTGTGTTATCTGCACTGATCTAATGTCATGTGTGTTTGATCTGCACTGATCTACTGTCATGAGTGTTTTATCTGAACTGATCTAATATAATGTGTAATGTGTGTTTTTTCTGCACTGATCTAATGTCATGTGTCATGAGTGTTTTATGTGCACTGATCTACTGTCATGTGTGTTTTATCTGGACTGATCTAACATCACGTGTAATGTGTGTTTTATCCGAACAGCTCTAATGTCACTTGTCATGTGTGTTTTATATACACCGATCAGCCATAACATTATGACCACCTGCCTAATATTGTGTAGGTCCCCTTTTTTGCTGCCAAAACAGCCCTGACCCGTCAAGGCATGGACTCCACTAGACCTCTGAAGGTGTGCTGTGGTATCTGGCACCAAGACGTTAGCAGCAGATCCTTTAAGTCCTGTAAGTTGTGAGGTGGGGCCTCCATGGATCAGACTTGTTTATCCAGCACATCCCACAAACGCTCGATTGGTTTTCAGATCAGGGGAATTTGGAGGCCAAGTCAACACCTTGAACTTGTTGTGTTCCTCAAACCATTCCTGAACCATTTTTGCTTTGTAGCAGGGCACATTGTCCTGCTGAAAGAGGCCAATGCCATCAGGGAATACCGTTGCCATGAAAGGGTGCACATGGCCTGCAACAATGCTTAGGTAGGTGGTATGTGTCAAAGTAACATCCGCATGAATGGCAGGACCCAAGGTTTCCCAGCAGAACATTGCCCAAAGCTTCACACTGCCTCCGCCGGCTTGCCTCTTTCCCATAGTGCATCCTGGTGTCATGTGTTCTCCAGCTAAGCGATACACACGCACCCAGCCATCCACGTGATGTAAAAGGAAATGTGATACATCAGACCAGGCCACTCTCTTCCATTGCTCCGTGGTCCAGTTCTGATGCTCATATGCCCATTCTAGGCACTTTCTGCAGTGGACAGGGGTCAGCATGGGCATCCTGACTGGTCTGTGGCTACGCAGCCCCATATACAAAAAACTGCAATGCACTGTGTGTTCTGACACCTTTCTATCAGTACCAGCATTAACCTTTTCAACAATTTGAGCTACAATAGCTCGTCTGTTGGATCGGACCACACGGGCCAGCCTTCGCTCCCCACAGGCATCAATGAGCATTGGCCGCCCATGACCCTGTCGCCGGTTCACTGCTTTTCCATCCTTGGACAACTTTTTATAGGTACTGACCACTGCAGACCAGGAACACCCCACAAGGGCTGCAGTTTTGGAGATGCTGTGACCTAGTTGTCTAGCCATCATAATTTGTCCCTTGTCAAAAACTCAGATCCTTACACTTGCCCATTTTCCCTTCTTCTAACACATGAACTTTGAGGACAGAATGTTCACTTGCCGCCTAATATATCCCACCCACTGACAGGTGCCATGATAACGAGATTATCACTGTTATTCACTTCACCTGTCAGTGGTCAAAGGGAAATGAATTACTGTACAAGTTATGGCTGATTGGTGTATGTTTGTGTGTGTTTGGCTTTACAGTGTGCTTGTACGTGTGTGTGTGTGTGTGTGTGTGTGTGTGTGTGTGTGTGTGTGTGTTTTTGTGTTTGTGTGGTTGTCTGCATTTAGGCTTATCCTTTTCTCCACTGAGATGACACAACACAGGCATTGAAGAGGGAGACAACTCCCCCACACTCACCCACTACAGGGATACAAGAGAATTATTGGGTTCAAAGTAAAGGAAGGAAAGTGGGGAGAGGGTGAAAAAAAGAAAAATGCAGAGAAAAGAAGAGAGAGAAAAGAGAGAGGTACGGAGACAGACGTCACATCTCTGTCTGGTAGACACAGGAGGAGCCATCATTGACGTCATCACGGCAAACATGTTACCATGGCATTTACCTTATAGCGACAGTGAACATATGCTTCCTGAAACAATCTATAATTCCATTGTCCTCACAACATGTCAAACAAGCAATTCCAAAGATAGTTATTTCCTGTATTTTGCTTGTCATCCAAAGTGAGGCCAAAAAAATGTCCTCCTATATGGAGGACACAGTGAGTCTAACTGTGTCTCCACACCGCTGAGATTTCTGTTGTGAACAGGTAGATGTGTTCTGTTGTGGCATGCCTGTCACACGACCATCCGTTCAGAGCCGACCCCTGAGACATCTGTTCTGTTTCAGAGCTGACCCCTGAGACATCTGTTCTGTTTCAGAGCTGACCCCTGAGACATCTGTTCTGTTTCAGAGCTGACCCCTGAGACATCTGTTCTGTTTCAGAGCTGACCCCTGAGACATCTGTTCTGTTTCAGAGCTGACCCCTGAGACATCTGTTCTGTTTCAGAGCTGACCCCTGAAGTAGGATTGCTTCTCCTGTTTCATCTTTCACTTTCAACTGAAAGCCAGAATATTCCTTTCAACAAGAGGGTAGAGAACTGTTCTTTCCGCTGCACTTCATGTGAAGAAAGAATAATACCAATATTATAGTTTCACAAATACAGCTTCGCCTCTTCATTTGAAGCATTCTTTGCAGCCTGCAACTGGAGAGGGGACAATTCTGCGTTTGTGTATCAACTGGCCTGATTTGGACCAAGCCTCAGAGAATGTTACGCGTTGCCACAGAGTTCCTTCATTTAAAAATGTCACTGATTGGACAGATCGTGGCACTAGAACAAGCAATTCAAAATGCAAGCGTGAAAAGGTTTGGATTTAAAATGACCCCCTAGGATATAAAATGAAACAGGGACTAAGCGGTTAATGTGCACACTGTCAGCTTTAATATGAGGTATTTGTATCCGTATTGGATGAAAACTTTAGGAATGGCGGCACGTTTTGTACAAAGTCCCACAGCCATAGCAAGATTAACATGAAGTATTACAGAGTAGTCTTGTTCGACAGTGTGTTTGTCATATCCAATGACTGCCTGAAGTCTACAACCCGGTAATCATCTTTAGATGTTGGGGATCTTCCCTGGTGGTGTTCTGCCATTTCTGCACTCCTTCAGTTCAGACCATTTTGCCTTCAGCATGTAAAAGGCATAAGCAGCTGGATTAAGATGAGGGGATTTGAGGGTGAGGGAACTGATTTGGACAGTTGAGAATGTTCCCCTTCTCTGCCATGTGTTTGGGTAACTATCCCATGTGGAACAGCCAGGCTGTAAGCATCAGTTGTGTCCAGGCAGACAGGACATTCATCCTACTGGTCCGACAACAGTCACAGCAGCCAAGCAGGACCAAGTCATGACACCTCTCCGCCATATTTCATCGACAACGTGGACGACTTTGTGATTATGCTTAGTTCCTTTTATTATCCACACTCCTATATCCATCAGTCTGGTGCAGGTTCATACTCATCTCACCTTTCCTCTTTCCATTAATGAGTACCTGTTATCGTTGTTAACGCTTTTCTTTGTCCTGAAAACCAGGAGCACAGTAATGAACTAAGAGAAGCCTAGGAGAGAATAGAGGAGAACGCACACTATTGCAGATAATAAGTCCATTCTCCCACGCTACCAGACTTCTCAGCTCAACCTAGATCTGATGTTTATGAAAGATTTATTCTGATTGATCTGGCTCACAACAGCCAGGGAGGATTACACTCCTGTATTTTCCAAATACTGTTGGTACGCTTAAACAGTAGGACGATGTGCAGTAACTTCTAAATGGTCCCTCCGATATTAAATATTTGCAAATTCCCTCAAATGTAGGCAAAGTCTGCACTTTAACACTCTAGTCATTGACTCTTTTTAAATCCAAAGTACTGGAATACAAAGCCAAACAACAAGTGCCAGTGTTGAAATCATTTCAGATCAATGTTGAACATGTAAAGGTGCTAAAAGTAAAAATTGAATGATTACATGATCAATATTACTATAATCTTTAACAACTTGATGTTAGCTTGTTAGAAATCGCAAATGATGGGCTTATTATTGGGTCATATTCCTAGTAGCAATGATTACATCAAGCTCCAAACTTGTTGGACACATTTGCTGTTTGTTTCTGGTTACTTTGTTTGTGAAATTCCTGGAGGTCCCAGAGGAGAGGTTTCAAAAGCACTGGCCTGGAGACAACAACAACAGACACTTCCTCTCCATTTCCCAGCCTAATGTATCGTCTCACCAGCATGTGCTTAATCTATATTCCACATCATCATCGGCCTGCTAGTGGGCCTGGCCCCGGAATATTCACACACCCAAACACACACAAACACACTCAAACACACTCAATCACACCCAAACACACTCAAACACACTCAAAGACACACACATATACACACGCGAAACGAGTCATGCATT
The DNA here is from genome assembly GCA_016801175.1 of Esox masquinongy. NCBI lineage: Eukaryota > Metazoa > Chordata > Actinopteri > Esociformes > Esocidae > Esox > Esox masquinongy. Next base: position 664 of record JACXGI010011486.1, on the reverse strand, counting down.
AAAAATGAATTCATTACCGCAGAGCTGCGCGTTATGCTGAGCAAGCACTGAGTAAGACAAAAAGAGGTCGCGTCTAATATGCATTAAACTAAATGAGAGGACAGAGAGAGAGGGAAGAGAAAGAGAGAGGGAAAGAGAAGGAAATATAAAGGGCAAGAAAAACAAGGAAAGAGGAGGAAACACAGAAGTGAGGAAAATATAGGGAAGAAAGCGGGAGAAAGGGAAGAGAGGAAGAGAAGCAACAAGTCAACACATTTATTTCATAAAGACATTTTTATATCAGCAGTTGACACAAAGTGGTTTTACAGATACCCACCCTGAAACCCAGAGGAGCAAGCAACAAGAATTGGTGCACAGTGGCTGGAAAAAAACCCCCTTGAAGGGTTGGAACCTAGGAAGACATCTAGAGAGGAACCAGACTCTTAGGTGTGGCCAGTCCTCTTCTGGCTGTGCCAGGTGGCAGAATTTAGGCAGAATCCAGAATCACTGTCAAAAGTGGGAGGTAGGGAGTAGGGTTGGAGGTAGGGAGGAGGTAGGGAGTAGGGAGGAGGTAGGGAGTAGGGAGGAGGTAGGGAGAAGGGAGGAGGTAGGGAGTAGGGAGGAGGTAGGGAGTAGGGAGGAGGTAGGGAGAAGGGAGGAGGTAGGGAGTAGGGAGGAGGTAGGG
>JACXGI010011485.1:0-17320 GCA_016801175.1 Esox masquinongy | reverse complement strand
AATTCAAACCTTTTTCAGTATCAGTGCTTTAGTTGTGTCATCAGGGAATGATCGACAATATGGTTTTTGCTGAAACGACTTGTACAGGTGACAGAACCAGACACCTGGACCACACTAGATCAACCCAAGCAGTTTCTAACTTTCACAAGACTTGTTTTGAAATGTTTGAGATGGTTTTCTCAACATGTAACACACAGTGTGAGTGCATATGTGAGGACATGATAACATGATCTTGCATTAAATGGGATTATGCCCTTCCTCATTGTGTCATTGTGCAACATTGTATTGCAGTAAATGTGATGAAACAGAAGGCTACAAAGGTTTTACTGTATAATTACTGATTGCATTATATACCCTCCCTGAAGTCTACTCATTAGCACATACAGATAAATATTTGGGAAAATCTTATCTACTTGTTTTTAATGGACAGTGGTGTATTATCTCAAACCTTATGGTTGGTAAGCAAGTAAATAACCAAATATGATTCAACCTTATTGACAAAACACCCACTGTACGATAAACCTTTAGAGACTATGACACTACACTTCCGCTCAAATACAGCATGTTATTGGGTAGACAATGTGCCCAGCAGACCAATACACTAGACTGTCGTCTGGAGTACCTGAGCTGATTTCCTGGACAAAGACTAACCTGGCTTTAAAAGCCAACTTAATGGACATTTAACATAGAACATGGTTTTTAGTCTAACATGCTTAACGTGTTTCTGGTAAACTGTTGCTTCACTGTCCTGTATCTGGAGGCCATACAATCAATTAAGATTCTAGTGGCTGTTATTTAAAACAGTATTTAACATGGGACAGAAAATGACAGAAATATCTAAATAAATGCATTTAGATATGCTGTCGCCGGTACATTATAACTCGGCATTTACGGTAAAGCAAATTACAATGGTGTCAACAACCATTTCAGATTCCTTATTCAGAGCAATGGAGAAGGCAAGAGAACATGACAGCCAAATATTAAGATATATTTAGATGTTGAAAAAATTTGGTATCAGATGTGAGATCAAAAACATAATGACAGTAGAACAGTAAAGGCAGTAAAAAAAGAAAAAGTATGGTAAAACACATCACAACCTACATATGTTGTTGCACCCCTTCTAACAGTGAATGTTTGAGATAAAACAAGGCCAGCCTCATAATCATTCAGGTCAGCCTCATGTTGTTCACTTTAAAGAAAACCTATGTTATTCTTCTCAAGGCTTTCAGTCCAATACAAGTGAGAGCATCTTTAAAAACTTTAGACCTCCGCAGTTGATGATCAGCTGAAAAGCTAAACAGTAAAACAATTACAATATTGATTGTTCAAGTGCAGTCATTGCAAATGTATTTTTAAATAATTACAGTATGTACGACTGTATATTATATATTTATTGGTCTATTTATAATAAGATTAGCTTTGGAACATTATGCAGTGCCCCAAAAGTACCAACTAAACAGGCAGAAATTCCAGCTTCAAAAATCAGTTTCAAACATCTTACAATATAGCATTATTCTATAGTTGCACATTTTCCGTGCTGTTTCAACATCATAGCGTGTGTTAAAATCAGCAGACATATTGATTTCTGACTGCACTCTGACCTTTAACTGTGATGAACAGAATACGTACTACTTGGATCAAAACCAATGCTATTGAAGAGCACCCCCTACTGGAATAATAATACCCCTTTAAGTTCCAGGAGCATTTGGTTCTTTCATTATACCCAAAGGTCTGATAGGGGAATTTGTGGAACAGGGAGCTGAAGAAAGTTTTAACTATATTCTAATAGTTCTTCATCTCAGTCCTGTCACAAACATGTCTTTTTCTGTTAACCATTTATATATATATTTTGGTTATAGGTTCTGAAGCTAGACTCATTTGTCAACATAGTGGTGAATTCCTTGCTAGATTTTGAGTTTAGCAAAAACAATAATATAAACCAGATACTTTTTGGTCTTTTTTTTTTATTTTACTTTAACATGAAAATAGAATGCAATTTTTGCAAAGAATTGTCCAGTAGGTAATTTTTCTGGTTCACTTCTCTGCTATCTGGAGCTCCAGAACTGAAAATAAAAAGATGAAAGGGCACATGTTAGATTATATGCTGTATTGCAAATCTATGCACAAAACAAAAACTGTGATTATTATTGTTATTATTACTGATGTGAGACGGGATACAAGGTTTGCCTACACAAACATCAGAAAAATGAGAACTGTCAAACTTCCAAGATAACCAGCAGACTATTACCTTCTGAAACACTGACTTTGTTGGAAAGCAAGACATCTGCTTGGATTTCATCAAGCTTCATGTAGAGGGTGTCAGCGCTGTGCTGAAGTAAGGAAGCAAAACATTTTAAAACTACATTTAGACCAGCCAGCTGGGCCGTTCAGCAGGACGCAACATTGTTTTATATTTAGATATTAATGTATAGAACAAACATGCATGACAAAGAATAGGCTTAAGAATCATGTCAACATTATAGTAATTTAAGAGATGGTCTCCACTAGTGACCAACAATCAGGCTGCACATGGATCTTAAAGTTGCATGCTGGGATTTTGGCGACTGGTTGTATAAAAGTGGCCCCGTCACTCCAAAACAGGTACCCGAAAATTGTGTACATTTTGTTCTCTCCGTAACTTGTTGTTTTGCATAAGTTCAGATAGCCAGGTGGGACAACCACCCAGTGATAGTATGCACACCTCTACCCAATGAAGTAGATATCAGTACAGTCAGGACTGGAAGGAACAGAGAGGAAGAAAAGTATGTATGTTTAATAAAAGCATAATCTCACCATGAAGGCTGTAAATAGACTGGCACCCATGATGCTGTGAACAACCTCCTCCACAACAGGGAATGAGCGGACGAAGTACTGAAGACAGAGACAAAGGCAGAATAAAAGTTTACTTTAGTGACTCATTTTTAAGCTGTACTGAGAGACAGACACAGATTAAGGACTAAAAAATTAAGATCAATGGAGAACTCCGCTGAGCTGTTTTTTTTGGCCTAGACTAGGCTTAATCTGTGTCTGGGTGAAATCCGCCCACAGAGTTTAAATCAAATCTGAAAGTCAAGTCAGTGAACTTTTGAAGAAAACTGACCTTCCAATTTAATTAATGAATATGGGTTATGTACCGTAAAATTCTCAAAAGTGGGAAAAGTGGAATAAATTAATAGAAAATGTTCTAGAATTTTAAATCGCCTCCTGACTAAACTGCCTTGAAATTCTTTTGACCCCGACCATGTTCCATACCTCCAGCGCCAGACTGGCTTGCCTCTGGGCGTCGGCATGTTCCTGGTTGCCCATAGCGTAGAGCAGATGGTGCACCACTCCCAGAGAGAGCAGTTCCTGAGACAGCTCCAGGCTCCCCTGTGCCAGCAGCCTTCAGTCAGAAACAATCAGCAAGGACAGATAATGATGATCCAATGTTCTGTCACATGTTACATCTAAGCATACTGATCTGTATGTCAGGACATTTTAAAGGATACTTAATGTGCTGAGTGTCAGTAAAAACAAAAGTGACTAGCAAGTCACTTCTCATTGTTTCAAAGCGAGTTCCACTTAGTGCCAGAGCACTGAGGCCTTTACCTTTCAGTTATTAAGTTTCAGACAATTTTTTGTGGCCAATTCGCACGTCATGTCTGAATGAGAGCCACCATACCCCGTGGTTGAAGTGTTATTACTTCACCTTAAAGCTTTGGCAGCTGCAGCCTGTTGAACAAACACTGGGAGAGATTCTGTCATTTTGGTCATTTCTGGGTCTGATGGAAAAGATAAATCTTGATGATAACGTCAGACACAAGTATGCAATATCAGATTTTGTGTGAAAAACAATGACTGAAATGAAGAAGGAAACATTAAAAGGGTTTGCTCTTAGCAAATTACAATGAGTATGATCCAATCAGTGCGTCTGTCATTCAGGAACCAATCAGAAGACACCTTGTAGGATCTTGTGTCGCTGCATTCCCTCCTTAGCAGGTTTGAGCAGAGCTACCAGCCCCCTGAGCAGCTCCGGTCTGACCTCGTACCGCCTCAGATCTGAGATCAGTTCAATGGCTGGTACAGGGGAAGAAAAACAAAAAGAGTTATAAAACAGTTATGGATTAATGCTGAATCCAATAAGGAATCAAGATACTAGAGCATGAAATGGAAGAGGTTTGAATATGAAACAGGCTGAGTTGGCAAAAGACCAGAAATTATTTCTTACCCTCGTACTGAATCTCCAAATTCAGGGACCTCAACAAATTCAACAGAGGTTCCACAATGCTTGGATGGGCTGCCTTCACTAGGCCCTGGCAGGGATATGAATAAGATACAATCACTTACGTTCACAAATACAGGGTCACACCAAGGTCAAAAACAGGGTCACACCAGGGTCAAATGCAGGGTAAAATACAGGGTGACAACATACGAGGTAACACAGCTGGATTCAAGGCTGTCATGCCAAATGGTCGTGAAGCTCTGTGTGTGTCAGAGTATGTGCGTTTGTGTGTGTGTGTGTGTGTGTGTGTGTGATGGTTGGTGTTGATTTACTTGTACAATTCGCAGCGTCTGCAAGACCAGTTGTTGGACTTTTGGTGAAGTACAGGGCAGTAGGGCAATCAGGCCTTTGTACACCTGGTTCTGGTATTTGGGGTTTCCATGGGCCAGGGACTCCAGCAGGGCTTGCGCTGTCTGTTGGGTCTCCTCTGTCTTGGAGTTGGCCAGGCACTCTGCAACGGCTCTTACACCTGCAAGCCACACAGCGTAGTCTGAGAAGCTCTGAGATGTTCTGAGAAGCTCTGAGATGTTCTGTGATGTTCTGAAATGCTCTGAGAAGTTCTGAAAAGATCTGAGAAGTTCTGAGAACCAATCATACAACATTAGGTTGAAAAACCCTTTAAGGGGAGATTTGTATTTACTGACTGAATTGCTACATTATTCTCAATCCCTCTGCCTTCAACAATTAATAGATAATTTAACCTAAACAACAGTGAAAAACATTTGGGCCAACTTTAACAAATCAGAAATCCAAACTGTTACCAAAACACTCTGGACTGTATTGTGAGAGTTTTTGACTCAATAGTTTACCATAGCTTTCACAGATGAGCTCTTTGTATTCGCGTCCAGCGTTTGAGATGACCTGGAGCAGCTGAAGAGCCCTTGTCTTATCCTCCTCTTGGGTCTGTTTTTGACCCAAGATCTCCAGGAGCGTCAGGACCCCTCCAACCTCCAGAAACTCCACTAGATAACAATGACTGTGGAGAGACAAATGGTATATATAGCTAGTATGTGACAAAAACAACAATGTTGCAGGATATTAATCTGTTTACCTTGCAAATGGATGACTTCTTTTTGGCCTACTCACTTGCTTGCTGCAGAAAGGAACACACCAACTGCTTGCAGTTGAAGACCTAAGCATGTTCCGAACATGTAGCTGAATAAGCTTTGGTAAAGGAATCACAATCATCACAATCACAGTCATCATAGCAATCGTAAGCCAAGCTAATTTAATGAATTGGTGGCTCTAGGGCAATTCAGTCTGAGGATATTTGAAAAGCAAGAATGTGCTTGTTTCTGTTGACTGCTTTTTGAGATTGTGTTAGGATGTGGTGTATGGTGTAATTGATGTGGGTGTGTGTGTGTGTGTGTGTGTGTGTGTGTGTGTGTGTGTGTAAATATATAATGTAATTGTGTATTTGAATGCGCTGAAGGAGGGCTAACCCGAAGAGACATTTGTTCATAGCATTCTACCAGGTAAAATACGAATACATAAATAAATAATAACAGAATCAAATGTATTGTGCAAGGATACGTCAACCTCATCCACGCAGTCAGCCGAGCCAGAAAGAGACTGGCAACCTGTGCAAATTCCAGCTCTAACTCAGGGCAAGTCTTTCCTTGGTTTTGATTCAGAAAAGCGGTCAGCATGCGGCTGCGCACAGTCTTGTTGCCATGATCCCACTCTTGAAGGAAACTCATTACCTCATTGGTCGCTGTTAGTTCCTTGCTTGTGGACATTTTTTTATTTTTACGAGTTAACTTTTGATAGCTGTTAACGGCAGCAATGCTAGTTATATGGGTGCATTTAAAGTTGTTTGAATACACTGGCTAGCTAGCTACCTGGCTATGCCCTTATAACGGAGTAAGCCAACTCTGTTTAAAATCTAATCTATTCACGTGTTACCTGCCGGATTTGCTGAAATCAGTCGTCTGGCGTTAGCTCAGGGTTGGCGACGTGTGTTTGCTGTTGCTTAGCAACATTGGCTCCGCTCCCTTCTTGTCCATGGTTCGGCCATGGTTATTGAAACTATAGCTGACTATTCCAGAAACGTATGGATACATAAAAGTGACGATTTATTTTGAACATAAGTCATTGTTAACATAATACTGACGATTAATTTATTCATAGGTAGTGACTGAAAAGCAGTTGTGACTGAAGTTCTCCAAGTATGAAAAAACTATTTTGTCAACATAAATATTATTTTTCATTAATATCTTTTGTTTAACCCCATCGTCTGAATTTTACTTCCAGGCAATGTGGTGTAGCATATTTCTGCTAATAGCAAAATAAATGCTATTGTGCTTGGCCAATAAGTTATTTTTTTCCAATTGCCCCATTCCAATCCAAGTGTGAATTCTAGTTAGCTCTCAATAAAGTTTGAGATAGGCTATTGGTATGGAGTTGGCGAAACCAATATGCAATCAAGTTCTATAAGTCACCAACTACGGCCTCTGGGTCCAGCCTAGGTGTCAAATAACGATGTGTTTAAGATCGAGACGTGAACTGTGATGAACATCTCACCAAACTGCACTGCTTCTTGTTACATCGTTCACTCAACCAGAACGTTTGTTGCCAGCACACATGAATTGAAGGAGAACACATTCCCCAGCCAACTACCACGATTGAACTTGCAGTCACCTGACCTACCACAAGGAGTCGCTAGAGAGTGACAAGAAGAGGCAGCTCAGTTTAAGCTGGCCCACCTCTGGTTGATCCAATCTGCTGGCCCCCAGGTGCCTCAGACCTCTGCGCTACTCTGGGGCCAGACAATATTTTTTTGTATGAGATTGCGCCTGTTTAGGGAGAGCCAGATGGGATTATTTGTGATGTTCCTCTCGGTACCACTTATGTGAAAGTAGAGGGTAATGATCTGGTGTATGTTCTTGCCAAGAAGGGTCTCAAGCACCTTGTTGAATTTGAAGATATTTGAGATCCAGGATAAGCTGTTGGCTAGGGAAACCTTGGGTCGAAAAAGAGGAAAGAAAAATAAAATCAGAGGGCTGAGACATTTAAATTGTTTGCAAAACATCACAGAGAGGTGTGAAAACTGTCAGGAGGAGGCAGGGACAGTGGAACGTGTGTTATAAACCTGAAATTGGAATCACACAGTTTCTGACTCTTAACACCCAAGAGGTTTGTCCTCAGGCAATATTCTCTGTTCACTCATGAAATGCATGGCTCTGCACAGCACCAACTTCATCATCGTGTTTGCGGGCGACATCACGACTGTAGGTCTGACAAACAACAACGAGGAGTCGGCCTGCAGGGAGAACTTTGCCAACTGGCAGTGTGGTGTCAGGATAACAACCTCTCCGGTACGCCTGCAAAACAAAGGAGATGACTGATGAGTTTAGGAAGCAGAGCAGGTGGGAAACATCACAAACCACATCAATGGGGCTTTGTGGACAGAGTCAGTAGATTTATGTTCCTCCGTGTAAACGGAATACTGTGCATAAACATGGACTTGTCATGGACTAAAAAAGTCACCAGTGTCATAGAAGGAGCAACAACGACTCTACTTTTGATGACTAAAGTCATTAGGCAAGACACCCAGGGTCCTCTCCAAATATTGTTCCATCAAAGGCATCCTGATCAGATGTGTCAGCCATGCTCACGACAATCAAAACAGCTTTCCAAAACCATGCAGCACAATCAGGGGAGCCTTCAGAGGCATCTCAGTCATCTACCACTGTTCTGAAGCATAAGGTCTCATACTAGGTGCTCAGAAACTTTCTATCTGCAACCTGTCAGACTGTTAATACACTTTACCTGTCACCTACACTGACTTTACTGAACTGACCACACATACACATATTCACCTGTACAAAGAGACCCACATGCACACACTCTAAATCTTTTATATGCTGTATATACCACAATTACTAGTCCTCATCTTTGTCCAGCTGCCTCATTATTGTAGTAATTGTTGTATTTTTATTTAATTTAATCTCTAGCATTGTCGAGCAAGAACCTTAGAATTTAGTTTCTATAGTTTGTCTGCATCCTATGCATATGACCATTAAAAGGTCAAATTTGAAAATGAGGATTTGATTAAACTGGGCATGTATAAATGTACTTGATAAAAAAAAATCAGATTCTTGGTTCTGATTCTAGTGTATTAGAGCCTCATTCAATTGATCTGCCGAGAACATTTTCAGGGCATTGGGTATTTAGTAATCAATTTTGTTTCAGGTTTGTGAAAAATAACGGGTAGGTTTGTCAAAATTCTCCTTGGTCCCCACTCCAGTCCAGCTGGTGGCAGTAATGCACCTTAAACTTGTTTGCCAACCACAGAATCCACAGAATAAGATAAAGAAGGGGGAAGGAGCAGTAGAAGTATGAATTACTGAGAGGCTTGTTGTTGTTAGCTGTTGTAAGTCGGGCAGCTAGTGTTAACTAGCCGATAACCGTTTTCACAGAATATATCCTTTTAAATCAGAAAAACGGAGGTGTAGACCCAACAACAGGTAAACGTTATTTAAAAATGATGAATTCCTTCTCTTGCTAACCATAGCTGTATCAAATGCTGTGACATTAGCGAACGACTAAGTTAGCTATGCCGGCTAGCAAGTGTTAGCTGCTAGTGTTAGCTAGACCTAACAAACAACATGGTTATAACGAGCAACCTACGCGTAAATCCAACTAATTGATACGTAACTTAAATGATCCAAAGGCACTCGTTTGAATACACTAAGTTAAGTCACTTAGCTAGAAACATTTCAGGTTACTGCAAATAATTGAGTGGCAAGTACATAGATAGTGAAGAGTAGATGAGCTAACTACTGTGAAGCTAAACTATGCAAACCAAACGTCAGGTTAGCCAAGTCAAAAAGCCTATGCGAGGCGATAACATTTAATTTTGAACAGAGAAAATCTTTGCTACAGTACTAGTCAACATGGGGACTGGTGCCGACGTGAGAGATATCCTGGAGTTGACAGGAGGTGATAATGAAGGGCCGATCAGTAAGAAGGATTTCATCAACTCCGATAAAGTAAGATTTCCTTGTTACGTGTCTGTTTTTAAGATAGCTTGTGTGGACAAAATACGTTTTTTTATTTACATTTATTTTACTTAGCTATTAACTTGCACAGAAGATGGTAATGCTGCTTTTGATGTTGATTTACTGTAATGCTCACCTTAATCACCCATTCTAGAAAAAGGCCAAGAAAACAACCGAGACGTTGACATTCAAGAGACCAGAGGGGATGCACAGAGAGGTCTATGCACTGCTTTACTCAGACAAGAAGTAGGAACCCAGTTTGACTTGTATTTTTGTCTGTCTGGCCTGCCTTTATTCTCACCAAATCAATCATCATGTATGTGTCTTCTACCCTGCTTGGACCAGAATTTATTTCTATCTAGATTTTTCCTATCAGCCATAATAAACAGCAAAATTCTGTTATCTTGGCCAAAGGCCATAAATTAGGGCCCTAGATCAGTGGTTCCCAACTCCAGTCCTCGAGTACCCCCAACAGCACACATTTTTGTTGTAGCCCTGGACAAGCACACCCAATTCAACTCAATGAGAGCCTGATAATTAGTTGACAAGTTGAATCAGTTGTGCTTGGCTGGGGCTACAATGAAAATGTGTACTGTTGGCGGTACTTGAGGACCGTAGTTGGGAACCACTGCCCTAGATTATGTCTACAAAAAAAATCAAGGTCAATTCTGAACTCTGTTAAGCTTTATTTTTTTCTTTATTTTTTTGAAACCAGCCCATAGTAAATTATATTTATTTTCAATTTGTACGGTTAGGTGACATGGGATCAGAAAGGAGCCTCCCTTGGTTAAAAGAAATGTAGAGGTCATGAAATTAATTCTGTCATAATGTGTGTGGACCCTGTCTCTCTGAGGTATACTGACTCTGTCCGCTCTTTCAGTAGAGATGCTCCGCCCCTGCTGCCTAGCGACACCACACAGGGCTACCGGACTGTGAAAGCCAAGCTGGGATGTAAGCGGGTACGTCCCTGGAAATGGATGCCCTTTACCAACCCAGCCCGCCGAGACGGTGCCGTCTTTCACCACTGGAGACGCCTGGCAGAGGAGGGCAAGGATTACCCCTTTGCCCGGTTCAACAAGGTGAACATGAACTGTCTGCTGTTACGTGAATCTCTTTAGTTTTCAGTCAATGTTGGTCCCTCTGGTGTCCTCTCTCCTCCCTCTGGTTTCTTCTCTCAATTCAATTCAATTCAGCTTTATTAGCATGACAGTTATTACGACCGTATTGCCAAAGCTAGGGGTACAATAACAACAGGAGACTCCATAGCAACCACACCAATGACATCAAGAAGAACAATAACCAGCTTTGTCTGAAATGTGCAGCAACAACAAAATGTTCAAAGTGAACAAGTACACCTCTCTCCGATGGCCCCTCTCCTCTTTCTCTCTGGTGTCCTCTCCTCTCTAGGTGGTCCAGGTACCAGTGTACTCGGAGCAGGAGTACCAGATGTATCTCCATGATGATGGCTGGACCAAGGCAGAGACAGATCACTTGTTTGATCTCTGCAAGCGATTTGACCTGCGATTTATCGTCGTCCATGACCGCTACGATCACCAGCAGTACAGAGTAAGAGGATGTCTGACCACATACTCATTGGTCCCACTATAATTGGGAGCACTGTTTAGAGACACATGTATTCCCATTCAAAATCCTATTTGCCTAAATAATTTAAAAAATCCTGACCCCTAACCCTTGACCCCTGAGCCAAGAATAGAAAATGAAATATAGGTGAAGATCAGCCAAATGTCTTTTGGTCTTAGTATTTCTCTTTGTTACTATTCTGTTGAGGACTTCTGGTAGATAATGTCTGTGCACACAGCCACAACCATCAGGTGTTTCATTTTTATACTTGAAGATGACTGAAGAAAGATTTTTAGAATTGCAAGATTTTGAGAAAAATGTATTCAAAAATTGTATGTTTTCCCCTCAACCAGCCCTTCAATCAAGCTTCACATGTTGTTTCAGAAACGTTCTGTGGAGGACCTGAAGGAACGTTACTACAGCATTTGCGGCAAGTTGACCAAGGACCGTGCCGCCTCGGGGGTGGAGCCCAAGGTCTACGTCTTTGACGCCGGTCATGAGAGACGGAGGAAGGAGCAGTTGGAGAGGCTGTTCAACCGCACCCCGGACCAGGTCAGCAGCAGCATCCCCCTGTCAGGCCTTTCAGGGCTGTGGGGCTGCTACCTTTACAACCTCCTGCTCCTACTAGAATTTCTGACATTTAAGTGCTGGGGTGTTCTTCTACCCAGATGAAATGTTTTCGTTGAACAGAGCGAAACAGGGAGGGACCTACTTGAATGTTTCCCATCGAAACTCTGTGACAAAACATTTTCCAACTACAACACTTCGGGCTTGTTATGTTTGGCAGTAGATGATGGAAACAAGCTTTTGTATTGGACAAGTTCAGATTGCACCTGCCTTTTTTATTCCATTTGAACCTGACCCAGCTCTCGTGGCCCACTTCCCCTGTCTGCCCTGCAGGTGGCAGAAGAGGAGTATCTGATGCAGGAGCTGAGGAAGATTGAAAGCAGGAAGAAGGAGCGTGAGAAGAAGGCCCAGGACTTGCAGAAGCTCATCACGGCCGCGGACACCAATACAGAGATGAGACGTGCAGAGCGCAAGGCCACCAAGAAGAAGCTCCCACTGAAGCGAGAGACTGAGAAGCCGGTATGTTTTTGCCGATGGGTGATGTTTAAAGAAACTTTCCTGTTATAGGATTGTCTCAATGCTCACCTTTTTCTCTGTCTGCCTCCATCCCTACCTGTCTGTCTGCCTTCATCCCTGTCTGTCTGTTTCCGTCGGTCTTGGTCTCCACCCGTCTGTCTCCACTTGTCATGCCCGTCCTCAACAGACTCTCCCTGAGATGGCAGGCATCAAGTTCCCTGACTTCAAATCAGCTGGAGTCACACTCCGCAGCCAGAGGGTAAGTCAGGCACGTAGGAACTCTACTGGAAGTCAGGCCTGTAGGAACTCTACTGGAAGTCAGGCCCGTAGGAACTCTACTGGAAGTCAGGCCCGTAGGAACTCTACTGGAAGTCAGGCACGTAGGAACTCTACTGGAAGTCAGGCACGTAGGAACTCTACTGGAAGTCAGGCACGTAGGAACTCTACTGGAAGTCAGGCACGTAGGAACTCTACTGGAAGTCAGGCACGTAGGAACTCTACTGGAAGTCAGGCCCGTAGGAACTCTACTGGAAGTCAGGCCCGTAGGAACTCTACTGGAAGTCAGGCCCGTAGGAACTCTACTGGAAGTCAGGCCCGTAGGAACTCTACTGTATGGGTTTAACTTGGATTCTCTCCCAAATATTTTGTCGAATAGTGATTGGACCTTAGCTTCCCTTTCAAAAGAGCAACCTGTTGAAACTCAATCTGTGATGGTTTGGCAACGTTTCATTTTAAAAGAGCCCGAAGAATGAAATTGCTTCATAAGTCATGTCATGACCGCTCTAGCCTGCGTGTTGTCATGACCGCTCTAGCCTGCGTGTTGTCATGACCGCTCTAGCCTGCGTGTTGTCATGACCGCTCTAGCCTGCGTGTTGTCATGACCGCACTAGCCTGCGTGTTGTCATGACCGCTCTAGCCTGCGTGTTATCTCTGCTCATGATACATGTGGAATGTCTGGAGCATGTTAGACCTCCCTACATGTACTAAATGAGACCCTTTGGTCCTTTGGGCTCTGGTCAAGAGTAGTCATTTTTAAAGGGAATAGGGTGCAGTTTGGAGCCCAGACTCTACTAGCTCTCATTAGAAACAGCATGATTTATATGTAGCGGAGGGAACTTATAAATCTCCAGGCCTGATGGGGAGTCATTGCTCTATATGGAAAATGCATTCGGCTAAAGGAGTGGAGTGATTCTCAGATCATCGGTCAGATGGCCTGGGGAGGATAAAGACATTTTGATCGGCCCCACCGAAGTGCATTTCATATGAATGAATCATCAGAGGTGAGGATGTTTATAGCCTTATCTCCAACACCGTGTGTGCGTGCGCGTGCGCGTGCGTGTGTTTCAGATGAAGCTGCCGAGTTCGGTTGGCCAGAAGAAGATCAAGGCTATTGAGCAGATCCTGACAGAGCGGGAAGTAGGTGAGTCGTGTCAGGTTTCTCCATCCCCAAGGCCTAAAATAAGGAACTGACACACTGTAGACATTACATCATCTATATCAATCTGCATTGACTTTTTAAAGAATAGACAAATTAGTTGGCTGAACTTGATAGCCAAAACTACCAAGGCCTTAAGATATGAAAAAGTCGACCTTCAGCAGGGCCACGACGAGTGGTGTGTCGGATGTGACGTTTTCTCTGCTCCTTCGCAGACCTGAACCCTATGCCCACTGAGGAGATTGTCCAGATGTTCAACGAGCTGCGTAGTGAACTGGTGCTGGTCTACGAGCTGAAGCAGGCCCATGGGAACTGTGAGTACGAGCAGCAGATGCTCCGCCACCGCTACGAGGCCCTGCTGAAGGCTGGAGGAGGGGCCCCTGTTGGGCCCCTAGGTGGAGGAGGACTAGAGACCCCTGGGGGTCCGGAGGTGACTGTGTGGCCCGGCCCTGATGACATCAAAGGCGAGGCGAAGGAGCAGATCATCGATGTGGTGGGAGCACCACTCACCCCCAACTCAGTGAGTCTGTCAGACCCCAGACACTTCAGTTGAGTTAGTCAGTTGAACTCACGTTTGGATGGAACGATGCAGATTCCTGCGTGTTGCGAACCAGTAGCTAACAACAAGCGTACTTGTCTTGTCTTATCTTTCTAGCGTAAGCGGAGAGAATCCGCCTCCAGCTCCTCGTCCATCAAGAAGATGAAGAAACCGTGATTTAGATTTGAGCCCTTCATAAGACAGTGGAGAGTCAACCTGGCCTTGCTGTGTCCCACAGGGTGGGGAGGTCAATGATGTGGTCAAAACTCTGTGTCCGCTACTTTAGGTTCGTTGGTGAGTTCTCCCAGAAACGTAATGAATCAAAAGAGACTATAAACTATAAATAAACTATTCAGGACACCAATATAATCTACTTGAGAGAATTTATTACAAGCTTGTAGGTGATGCAACAGTTGTTACACAGTGTTCAGCAACGTAGGAATACTTTTGTAATGAAACATGAATCACCTTCAAGTTACCTCCCCATGACTTATCCACTGACCATGGGTGTGTCTAGTCTTGGTTTAGGATCTATCTGACCAGTCTAATTTAGCTTCTCCGTACCTGCCTAACCTCCACCCTGTGTGTCTGATCACATGCCACCACTGAACTGTCAATAATATACAGATGCTCCTGTAGTCTCCATACAGGTTCTAAGGTCATGCCTTAATCACCCTGTCTGGAGCCATGAGTAGATCACTCTGTCTTACAGTATGTTGTCAGGAAGTAAAGATTGAAATATGTCCCTAGTTGACTAGAGTGGCTACTCAATACAAGTCTTGTGATTCTCAGGTCAGTCAATCCAAGTCCAACTATCCTAACTGATGAATCATCAAGATGTATCCTCTCACAGAATGCTCATAAGACAGAACTGTTATATAGCTGGTTTGTTCATGTCTAGATAAGTGTATTCTAAGACACAGAATTAATCAATTTCACTGATATAATATGAATCACAAATATGAGATTACATTTAATATGAAAAATAACAAAAACAGTTATAAGACATTTACAGAATCCTCCACATCGTCCATCACATTCACCCCGCTGACGATAAACCAGGCCATGTTGTCCCCCCACCCCTCTAAACAGGACAGATGCTCCTGTACAGCTTTGACACCCCCCACCATAATATCATGACAAAGACAATGACTGACATTCCATTTCATTACTGCTTCGCCTGCTGGTTGAGATCAGGCCAGATAACCTGTGAATTGCCAGACAGAGCTAATGGAGACAGTGGGGACAAGACCTACACCCATCTATTTTGGGGGGGGGTTGGGTGGTGTAGATGTTACCTCTTAGGGGTGCCCCTCCACCCTTTCTGCTTTAAAAGCGACTGTTGTTGAACATGCCTCCACCTCCCTCAGATGAGTCTAAAGCTTTTGCCTTCATCTGAGTTTGATCCAGCTAAGACACACTACTGTCCTCACTGTGTCTGAACAGAGCTGAAAACCACTTCAGAAATGCTCCCTTACTAATTCTATAAACCTTTTTTCCCCAAAATGTTGTGTGTTCCAAGTGTCCTGTAATAAACTCATGCAAGATTATTCTTACCTGTTCAAATTTACCTGACTTCTCTAACATGATACGGAAAGATCAGTGATTTGGCGTCGGGGACTTAAAGCTGTGCATGAAGATTGCGAAAGAGCCGCGTTCTAGGATTCATCTATGCCCTGTGCCAGTGAACACAAGATGTTGAACACCTGCTTCTCAATGTCATATCAAACGATATGAACCCAACATGTGGTGTTGGAACAAGGTTTTATGTACTGAAATAAAATATCCCCTGAATACAGAACAAAAGGCATATTTCTTTCAAATGTTGTGCATGAATGTTGTTAATGACTGTTCTTTTTGTTGTGAGCCAACATAATCCATCCGACAGCAGTAACAACAATGAGCTGGTTAAACAGCATTATCATTACATGGATGAACCTTCTGCTGGGGACAATAAAAGGCCTCTAGAATGTGCAAGTTTTGTCCAACACAATGTATCATTTTAATGCATGATGTCCACCACAAATTGCTGCCCCCCCGCTCTTAACTACGGAAGGATGGGACATGTCCTGGCTAAACCTCCAGTCTGGACGTATTGCATCATGTCCACCTCATCATGTCTGGTTTCCAACTGGTACGTTGATGTAAGTTGCTCTGGGAAGTGTGAACTAAATGACTGAAATGAGAGGATGTATCTCTGTTCCTGTATAGTCCGGAAGAAGGTCATGAACTGGTAACATTACGTCGGTTATTACATGTTAATCGCTCACCAATACAAAATGTGATAGTTAACAACTGACGTGTTAGTTCATCCGAAAGACTTATTGATGTTTTGATCCCGAGGATGATGTAGGAAATTAATGACCTTCTCAAATACAAGTACATACATCAAGTACATACATTATACTAAATACTTTTCTGCCCTCTATTTGCTTCCATTGGACATTTAGAATTGCCATATGTAAGGCATTTGCATTAATTGCACATCTATACATTCCACTCTTAATATACATATACTTAATACTTGTAAATTTCCTGCCCTCTATTTGCACACCTGGTTAGACGCAAACTGCATTTCGTTGTACTGTACTTGCACCTGTTCAATGACAAAGTTGAATCTAATCTAAATGCAATTGATTGCTGAGATAAATGTATCTCTGCTAATTATTCTTTCACCTTGTGGTCATGTATTCATTCAACATTCATCTGGAAAGTACTAAGCCTGATTTTTTGGGGGGTTTCGGTTAATTCAGGTGAGGTTTATTTTCCTGTGCAGGAGTACGTCTGTCTGTCTTATCTGATGGGGAAGTGGGCAGGGCGTCCTAGCTGTGTTCCTTGGGGAAACTTCTCCCAGACTGGAAAGACGTGATAGCACGATAAACACGGTAAATGGATTCTTGGTGTCTATATTTCATGCTTAAAATTGGCTCGTAAATCCACTAGTTTTGATCTATGGAACCCGTCGCTGCTTGAAAAAACCTCAGTAAATGTGTAATTTCTCCCTTGACAGAACACAGACGAGAGGCCATCTTTCTTGTTCCCTCTCTCTCTGTCTTGCTTACACTTTCTCCCTCTCTCTCGCTCCCTCTCTCCAGCTCTCCCTCTCTCTCGCTCCCTCTCTCCAGCTCTCCCTCTCTCTCGCTCCCTCTCTCCAGCTCTCCCTCTCTCCCCTTCTTTGGATTGGTAAGTTGGAGTTGGACTAATGCTCTCCTCCTCTCTCATCTCTTTACATTTATGCTCCTTTGGTCTTTCCTTTTTATCCCCATCCATCCGATTATCCAAGCTGCTACTATGAGCAGGACTTGGCTTCTGACATCTTTAAGGTGTGTGTGTGTGTGTGTGTGTGTGTGTGTGTGTGTGTGTGTGTGTGTGTGTGTGTGTGTGTGTGTGTGTGTGTGTGTGTGTGTGTGTGTGTGTGT
>JACXGI010011484.1:8868-24969 GCA_016801175.1 Esox masquinongy | reverse complement strand
GTGCTTTTGGGGGACTTGAAGTTTGTTTTTGCAAACTTCAGCCGGGCTTTGATGGTTTTTTTTGTAAGAAAAGGCTTCCGACTTGCCACCCTACCCCATAGCCCATTCATATGAAGAATACGGGAGATTGTTGTCACATGTAGCACACAGCCAGTACTTGCCAGAAATTCCTGCAGTTCCTTTAATGTTGCTGTAGGCCTCTTGGAAGCCTCCCTGACCAGTTTTCTCGTCTTTTCATCAATTTTGGAGGGAAGTCCAGTTCTTGATAATGTCTCTGTTGTGCCATATTTTCTCCACTTGGTGATGACTGTCTTCACTGTGTTCCGTGGTATATCTAATGCTTTGGAAATTCTTTTGTACCCTTCTCCTGACTGATATCTTTCAACAATGAGATCCCTCTGATGCTTTGGAAGCTCTCTGCGGACCATGGCGTTTGCTCTGAGATGCAACTGAGAAAATGTCAGGAAAATCCTAGTAGAACAGCTGAACTTTATTTGTGATTAATTAGAGTCACTTTAAATGATGGCAGGTGTGTAATGACTTCTATTTAACATGAGTTTGAATGTGATTGGTTAATTCTGAACTCAGCCACATCCCCAGTTATAAGAGGGTGTGCACACTTATGCAACCAGGTTATTGTAAGGTTTTTATTTTTCATGTTTCCCCCTCGAAGATTTCAGTTTGTTTTTCAATTGAATTGTTCACATTATAGGTCTCATTAAAAGTGGAAAAAGTTCTGATTTGATTTATCTTTGTCTCATTCTTTTACATCACAAAAACCTGGCATTTTCACAGGGGTGTGTATACTTTTTATATCCACTGTAGATCCCAAAGTTTAGTGACATATGCCTTCTTCTGTATGTTTAAAAAATATGGCTTTAAAAATATAAACCCATTTAACTGCTGTGGTTGAAAATGTTTTCCAAATCTGTCTATAAGCCGCGGTTTATAAACAGGACATTACGGTAACAACTGCCAGTAAGTAGGTGGGCTGGTGGGTAAGTGTAGGTTGGTACCTGAATGGGTATGAACACGAGGTAGACGGCCGTTCCTATCAGGGCGGTGTACCCCAGGATGTAGCAGGCATACACGATACATATGACCAGCAACACAGGGATACAGAGCAGAAAGGTACCGAACACCACCGCCTCAAACATCCTGTAGCCGTCACTGGCTAGCACGTTGATCATCTGGACAGGGAAACAGGGAGAGAGAAAGGGGTTTACGTGGGTCACCGTTAGAGATACCAATACAAAACACACCATGGCCATCACAGTATGTTCCATTAGAGATATGATAGCCCAGTGGTAGCAGGGTGGGCCAGTAGATAGTGAGCTTAGTGATGAGAATGCTGGACGAGAAACTGAAAGGCTGCCAGATCAAATCCCAAGACTGAAAAAACTTTGGTTGTTGTGCCCTTGGGCAGGACACCCTGATTGCTCCTGTAAGTCACTCTGGATAAAAGGGTCTGGTATATGTTTGAAATGTCAATGAAATAGGAAACTGCAACAGACCATTATTCGGTTGCCCCTTTTTAGGATAATTCTGTCAAACCAGAATAAGGAAGTAAAATCAGGATCAGTGCAACTGTAAGTCTATGGATGTTATCCAGATATGCCAATGTTATGCAGAACCTACAGAATTTCCACATTAGGTCGTGTCAGTGCATCAAATTATATTTCTCTTTCTCACTTATCTACTTTTAAGGGGATTTTCTTGAATATACTATCCTAATTGGATTATGTCTGGTTAAGTCTCCACCCCCCTGAGTTATCACTTGGTGGAATCACCTTTGGCAGTAATTACGGCTGGAGGTCTTTTAGGATAGGCCTCGACCATGTTGGCATACCTGGCAACATTTGACCATTCTCCTTAAAAAATTACTTTTCAAACTCTGTCAAGTGGACAGAAATCTTGTTGGACAGCAATCTAGGGAAGGTTTTCTTTGGGGGATGTGCTGTATTGGGTTGACGCAAAACATGACATTTTGCATTTAGTTCCATCTTAGTTGTCAGACGACAAAACATTTAACCCCATAGTTACATAATTTGAAAACGATTCAAGGTGGGCTTCACTAACGTCTTCCTTCGTCCCTTACGATACTGTCCAGGTTTGTGGAGAATTCGGAATGTTTTTTTCTACACGCATTGTACACTTTGACTAGCCTTGGCCATAAAAGCCTGCCGTGCCTCTGCCTAAGTTGCCATTTGTCACTGAGGACACTTGGGATGTCTTGTCGATTCCATACACAGCTTCCACTAATCATCTAGACCAGTCTACAGGGGATATCAATACACCTTCCACTAATCATCTAGACCAGTCTACAGGGGACATCCAATACACCTTCCACTAATCATCTAGACCAGTCTACAGGAGACATCCAATACACATTCCACTAATCATCTAGACCAGTCTACAGGGGCCATCCAATACACATTCCACTAATCATCTAGACCAGTCTCCACGATACATCCAATACAGCATCCACTAATCATCTAGACCAGTCTACAGGGGACATCCAATACACCTTCCACTAATCATCTAGACCAGTCTACAGGGGACATCCAATACACCTTCCACAAATCATCTAGACCACTCTTACAGGGGACATCAATACACCTTCCACTAATCGTCTAGACCAGTCTATAGGGGATATCCAAAGTCTTTGAAGTATTTCAATACCCATCCCTTAATCTCAATTTTTCATAACTGTGCCCCCTGGTACCCATGGTTGGTCCTAGACCCAACTGACTTAATCTACTAGGAATGTTTTCAGTTCCTTCGCTCTTTATTTATGGAACAAACAGCAAGTCAAATTTAAGTTAAACACTCTGGTGTCCTTTGCCTATTTTAATAATGTAATGGAGGATCTATATGATGTTGTCGGTGACTGTTACTGTTGAATTGTATGTCTTTGTTTTTGTATGTTTTGAAATTTTCTTTCTCTAAATGTTTTGTTTGTGTGCCTAAAACTGTACACGTCAACATGTTTACAAAGGGCACAACCGAAAAAGAGATCCAGGTCTCACTCTGTTTTCCCTTAAATTAAAGTTTAAATGGTAAATAACCTAGTCCTTGACTAAAAAAGCTACCTCAATGTAACAAAAATCACCATTGAGGTTGATTTTTTAGTTCAATACCAGGCTTAATCTATGTCCGTGAAATAAGCCCGCAGAGTTCAAACAGCCGTAAGATCATTATGTGGTCTCCGCATGACTCTACCTCTCCCACAGAGATGTTGTTGGCGACAGATCTAAGGGAGATGATCTTCTTGTAGGCCATGGTCGAGAAAGCACTCTTCACCCTAATGCCTGTCCTTATGTTTATGGCCCACATCAAAGAGGCGAAGAAAGCTTTGCAGAACTCGGTTGTGAACAAAGCCACGCACAGCCCAACACCATGGACCAGCGTTGACGCCTCTGGAGCTTCCACATAGTTCAGTATCTCATACACCAGGACCGACTGTAAAACATGAAAATACTCGTTCACACGCATACGTACGAACACATATATACAGTATATACACAAATGTGTGCACATTCACATTGAGCGTATGAAAGTTATTATGAAGAGAAAACTATGCATCCATTGTTATGTTGTACCAAGCATTTTTTTAAACAGTTTTCATTCTAATAATTGCAAAGACTTACAGGTCCAATAAATACGGCAAATGTGAATAGGACGGAAATGGCGAAAGAAACCAGTAATCTGGTCTTTTGGAAGCGCATGATGACTCGAACTAAAGAAGCCTCCTCTTTTCCAACCTTGGCCACCTCCTCTTCCCACAGCCTCTCTAGCCTGCGGATGAAGAAATGTCAAGTCAGCTCAAGTCTGTTCTTTTGCACATATGCAACTTCCTGTACAGCTTAACCAAAAGCAAAGGTCAATAAAAACTCATGTTTTATGCACTGTGATGTCTTTAATAAAATATTGAAAAGGTGGTCAGCTACAGTTTAATCTACTTTTATGATGAATAACCCTGCCTGAGACCTGATGACATCCTCACGGTTAACAACTAGCCTTTTGTTCGATGAGCTAACAAGGTCTTCAGCCATGCATAAAACCTGTGTTAGTTATCCAGTCCATTACACATTCATTGTCGCAGTGAAACTTGTTTTTACCATTGGCAGACATATTTGTGGCCAAAAGTATTCTCTAAAAATATGCTGTGGAAACCCCCATTTCATTAGAAATAAGTTGAAAATGAAGAAAAAGATGTGTTCACAGGTGATTTGATTTGTGTCAAACTACACAGGACAACCCTACTGTTTAAAGAGAGACACAAGAAGGCCCAGCTGAACCCATCCAACAAGCCCAAATCCTTCTGGGGAAATGTCCTGTTGACCGATGAAACAATATAGTGTTTTGGAGTGCAGTGTCCAACCTATTGACCAGAAACGTGGAAGGTTGTCCTGTGTAGTAGTCCCCGTGGAAGGTTGCAGGTCGAAGGTTGAAGGTTGCAACGACCCCAAACACATCAGAAAGCACTCAGAAATGGCTAAAGAAGACATGCTGGACCATTCTGAAGTGGCCGGCGATGAATCCAGATCATAATCCCATAGAAAAACGATATGGCAAGATCTGTAACCAGCAGCTGGACAAAATGAAGATTGGAAAAACATTGCCTGGTCTGACAAAGCTCAATTTCTACTGTGAAATGCAAATAATAAGGTGAGAATTTGGCATAAACTCATTAACACTAGAACCGCCAGGCCTTATTGACCCCCAGTAACCGCCAGAGCCGAACGCCGTTTGGCGTCATTAGCATACGAATTGTCCCTATTAGCATGGACATTCTCCTCCGCAGCATCACCATCCAGCTAGAGCATCAGTTCATCTACTGGGTCGTTATCAAACTACATAGAATATTCTAATAAAAATAATGAAATACAGAATTTGTTTTTTTTAAATGGTTAATAAATTTGAAAAATACAAGAATGTGTTTGTATTGAAGGTCTCATCATACTAAAAAAAACTACTAAAAAAGAATACATAGAAAAAGACGAGGTCCGAAATGAATAGGCTGTGAACAACGCGTTTCTGCACGTCTCTCCCGGGGGTTGTAGTGGGGCTATCGAGTTGATTTAAATGCCAGTGCATAGCTCTAGTCTCCTAGATTATTGGCATATAAGATCTTTCTATAGGTGACATTAATAAGTTATCGAAAAACTGAGAGGAGTTATTAGAAAAAGACGAGATATCGTTGGAATTTAGTTTTGTGAATAATTATTTAGCCTAATACATTTGTAGAATATTAATCTTCTGTAAAATAAGCAGAGAAAATTCTAAGAGAGACGATAGGACATGTGTGATTTAGTTTCTCTTTCCCTCCTAAAATAATGTAGATTTACATTTTCAATTTACATTTGATTAATTAGCCTACACGATAAGATGAATCTCCTATTGAAAAAACGGTAACCCATGTGATAATTAGTCTATTTCATTTGTATTATGTTTCAAGAATAGCCTAATTACGTTTTCATTCATCTGGGAGTATCGCACATTCATCCACTGATGTCATTCAGTGAGGGGTGATTAGAGCCTGGGTACCATTTGGGTACCAACGCTAAGTGGTCTGGGCTGTTGGTGGATTAAGTCGGAAAACAGGGTAAAAAAAAACAGGTAAATGATCTCTAAATAGTTTTCTGTTCGTCAGTTTAGAATTCCGACAACGGAACAATGTAAAATGTACAATGTAAAAGTCATAGAAGGAGGAGGGTGTAGCTTTCAAAATGGCAGTTTTATTTTAATTACAAACTCAAACGCCAATTGGCGTAGGCATTTGGTGGTTCTAGTGTTAATCCATGGATAAATCCTGCACCAAGACTGGTGCTGGGGAACGTTATCTTGGCACACATTAAGCCCTTTATTTCCATGTTGTCTTGGAACACATTAAGCCCTTTAGTTCCATGTTGTCTTGGAACACATTAAGCCCTTTAGTTCCATGTTGTCTTGGAACACATTAAGCCCTTTAGTTCCACGTTGTCTTGGCACACCTCTTAAGCCCCTTAGTTCCATGTTGTCTTGGAACAAATTAAGCCCTTTAGTTCCATGTTGTCTTGGCACACATTAAGCCCTTTAGTTCCATGTTGTCTTGGCACACCTTTTAAGCCCCTTAGTTCCAATTGAGCATCCTTTGAATGCCACAGTGTACCTAACCATTGTTCCTGATCATGTGCATCCCTTTATGGCCACAGTCTACCTGTACCCATATGGTCACTTACAGAAGGATAAGGCGCCATGTCACAGAGCACCCATCATCTTAATCTGGTTCCACAAACATGACAGTGTCTTCAGTATACTCCAAAGTCCTGCACACTCTCCAGATCTCAAACTAATAGAGCACCTTTGGGATGAGGTGAAACAGGAGGTTTGCAGCATGAATGTGTGGCCAAAAAATCTGCAGATGCTGTTGAGTTAGCATGGATCAAAAACCCTAAGAAATGTTTCCAGCACCTTGTTGAATCCGGTGGATGTTGTAAAGAATTCAGGCTGTTCTGGAGGCAAAAGGGGGTAGTACCCAAAACTAGATAGGTGTACCTAATTAAGTGACCACAGAATAAATATCACTCAAAAGATGTGCAGTCAAGGATTAGGTCTTAGGTGCCAAAAAAAATGTTTATGCCATGTTTCTTTTGTTGATAAATGTAAGTGTCAGTACAAAGAATTCTGCAATCTCTAAAAC
Source organism: Esox masquinongy (assembly GCA_016801175.1). Taxonomy (NCBI): domain Eukaryota; kingdom Metazoa; phylum Chordata; class Actinopteri; order Esociformes; family Esocidae; genus Esox; species Esox masquinongy. The sequence continues at coordinate 18,284 of JACXGI010011484.1, read as the reverse complement.
ATAAATGATAATGTGTGAAAACTCTTAGAAGCCATTTTGAACTTTCTAAGTTTAGGAAACTCCTGTGATGTCATAATGGACTGTATGCCCCATGCACATGAAATGTAATGCTAATGTATTATTAAAGACATTCAGAGAGATGTATTATTAAAGACATTCAGGGCATTAGGACAATTGTAATCAGGTTACGTTGATGTACACTAGAGTGAGTGTGTGTGTTTGTGTGTGTGTATGTGGCTGACCTTCACTGATGAGCTGTTTGGAAGAACAAGAGCTGCAGACACAGTCCTCAGTCTTGTATTGGTGAGTGCCTGAGTTGTACTAACGATTGGGAACGTGATAACATGTGTAGAATGATTAACACAGTTTATATTGGCTGTGAATTGTATTGTCTGTCTGTCATTAACCTGATAGAATAGACCCAGGGTTGGGGCTCTTTCCTAGTAAAACAATGCACTGCAGCTTTCACACAGTGTCCTGCATTTAAATTGATTCACTTTGATAATGTGCAACATAATAAAGCCTAAAGGTACTTAAGTTTGTTGAAATGGGACATTTTGATGACTTTTTGCCGGACCGCGTAAGCGAAGCCGGCTAAGAAGAGCAAATGTCTCTTACTGACTGACCGACTGACTGAGTGACTGACTGACTACCCCTTCTTAAATAGCGTAGTAGTTAGAGAAGTGGACTTGTGAAGTGTTGGTCCCGAGTTCGTGTATCCTCGCAGGCGACGCGAAGTACGCATCGTGAATTATTCCGTATTGACGAAACCTTCGCTGGCTGAAACTGTATATGGTTATATTGCGACTGTTTCTGGCATGGAATTGTTCATCTTCATTCTCGCTAGCAATTGCTCAATTCTTATGATTATTCCTAGGAAGTTAGTAGACACTAGTAAGCCTATTACTGGCTAATAAGCTGTTAAAAAGGCCAGTGGCAAAAGCAATACAGTTCATAGACGCTATTTCTGGTGGAAGTAAACTTAATAAGAAACGTTAGTCAGTTTAACACAGTCCTCAATGGAGTCTAGTGACTGCTGGAACATGTAATGCTGTGGCGTAGTGGTTAAAAACAGTGCCTCTCATGTGGAAGGCTCAAGTTCGAATCTATTGTGAACAACGACATTTATTTATTTTATTTCCATGATTCTCTCGTCGTTTCACTTGATGAAAAAGTTAGTTATCGTCACCTTTCTTGATAGTTATTGTATCAATGTCATTCACGAATGAAAGAAAAAAATATATTCTTATGCCATGAAATGAAATAGCTTTGGCAGACTCGCTAGCAATTGCTCAATTCCTATGAATATTCCAGTAAGTTAGTAGATACTGGTAAAGCCTATTACTAGCTAATAAGCTGTTCAAACGGCCAGTGGCAAAAGCTAACAGTTCATAGATGCTATTTGTGGTGGAGGTAAACTTAGTAAGAAACGTTAGTCAGTTTAACTGTATCAATATCATTCATGAATGGCCAATTAGCTGTTAAACCGGATTTGTTCAGGATAGAGGCTATACTGACACACAAAAATCATAGAGCTCTGTGGTGTAGTGGTTAGTGACACAGACTTTCATGTGGGTGACCAGGGTTCAAATCTCAGGATGGCGATTTTTTTTATTGCAGTCCGGCTGAACTAGGCTTGCCTGGTTTCTTGTTAGATAGTGCAAGGGTCTGAATATTTTTGGCCACAACTGCATTTCCAAAACTTTAGCTCTGTGGGCCATCAAAGCTGTAGCTCTGTGGGTCATAGAGAAATAACATGATTTTATGTGTGTAGTTACAGTGTGTTATCAGTTCAAGAGGTCGCATTAGAAAATCATGTAGTGATTCCTTGAAGGGCATTACACAGTTACGTATTCATTCATCATTCAGGAGTCCCACCTTTTCACACTGGAGTCAGACCCATCGTGAGGGGACAGGAACAGAGAGCTCCTGTCCAGTCTGTTCCGGAACAGACTCCACATCATGGGAGTCATCCAAGCGAACGAGGAGAAGGAGAAGCAACCAGCATTGTCCATTGGGTGGGACCTGGACGGAGACAGACCGTATTGTATTGGTTCGCAACTAAGAGCTGCAAAAACAGTGCCAGAAACAGGAACGGTAATTCTAACGTAATGTTACATGACTTTGGGTTTAGACCTTTTGGATTATTACTTACTGGTTAGAGAAGCGGAAGGGGATCAAATTCTGCAGGCTGGATTGGTACTTGTTGGGTTTTTTGGAAGGGGGGTCTTCTTCCCTGTAGTCCAGGGATGGCAAACCATCTGGATTTACCACCATGGTGGAATTACACTCAGTATTCCAGGTGACACTCTGAGTTCTATTCCTCTGTCCATGGAAAATGAGAAAGAGGGAAATGGTATGTGATAGAGAGTATTCATCAGAATCCTTATAAATTAAATGTACCATAATTATTTTAATTGCGCTACGCCAGTGGTCTGGGAGTGTCTTGTCATCCTACAATTGCACCTGGAGAGAAGAGAGACTGAAAAGAGAAACGTGGTAGTAGATATGAAGTTTACTTACGAAAGACAGCCCTGAGATATTCTCCTTCTCTGATGTTCGGTAATCATTCTTCATTCTGCCTTGTGTCTGAGGGATAATATGAGAGATACACTAGTAGCATCAGAAGAATGCCTTTTTCTCCAACTAATTTTTCCACATTTCCTCTGCGTCTATACTAAGAAAGTACAGAATATTAATAATTACAGGAATACCTGGAAGAAGTGGGATTTCTGAAATAAAAATGGATGGCCCTTCCATCAGCTGAATAAATTTCATATCAGGTTTACCCTCCCTGAACCCTTGAAGAAAAGCAAGTGACCCTCCCCTAAACCCAAAATATTTACTAAACCTATTAATCCATTAATTAAGTTGTAAATTGCGAGATGCTGAAACAAACCATGCAGGTGAAAAGACGCTCAAGATACCGGAAGTACATAACTTTTGTTTTGTTTTTTACAATTAATAAAGAATCTAATTTGTAGGGTGGCATAGAGGAGTTGAATCATTGTGGTGCGCTCTGCGGCAGAGCGACTGTTGGATATCAAACCTGTTGCCGGCTAAAGGCTATTTGTGTAGTTGCCAAAAATCAATATTCTCGGTACTGTTTTAAACGAGCACCGACCAAGAAATATCAAAAGGTATTTGGGCACGGTGTGACCAAGCCTTTCCAAAACAAAAACAAATGTTTGGGCGTTGTGGCCACACAAGCCATGTCAGGATACAAACAACTTCACATATTAGGCCTAGGCCTACACAGGCGTTGTGAATGAATTTTAAGTCCAACGTCAAAGGTTTTTTTAACATCCTCTCATCTACGGATGTTCGGCTTCACAGAAAACATTTCCTTTATCCCAACATTTAAAAAGCTCTACCATTCATCTGTTTTGTTTATTCAACGTGCGTCTTGACGGCTAGCACACAGCACAGGCACACGCGCGCTCGCAAGCACAAAAATCTACAGGCTGCGTCACGTCCTTCGGGTAGCAGCGGTAGAGGTAACACAATTATGCGGCATGGAAATCTGTTTTCCAGACAGAGATTTTGTCTATCTTGTGCATACCATAACTCCTTGCTCACTCAACCTGAATAGCCTCTCCTGGAAAATAGGGGATGCATACAGGATTGAGATAGTAAGCAATTAATTCAAAAAATAATAAATATTGGAATTCCGTAATTTATAAATTACAATACCCCCTTGTCCTAGATGAAACACAATAGAAACACTCCCTTTGACAATAATGAAAAAAAGCATGGCCCTCTCCTGTTTGCCTTTGCGAAACAATTACATAAGTTCAAAAAATACAAATAGTGTAAAAAGAGACTACCGTATCACACTTGTTTGCATTAAAGCCATTTTTCTCTTTATCTAGCTGTAATATTTTGAATGGAGGTTGCTCACTGTCTAACCTGTTAAAACTTCATAATAACTTGCTACGGAATTTTTCTGTAATACTTATTCCCCAACAAAAAACATGTTACTTCTTAAATTACCCCATGATGAGTTAAGTTGAGCAACTCTCTTTGATGGTCAACAGGTGAATGCTAAAACATTTATAGAAGTCTGCAAGTCACAACCTCCTGTCTTGTTTAAATCAATCAAATCAATCAAATGTATTTATAAAGCCATTTTTACATCAGCAGTTGTCACAAAGTGCTTTTACAAAACAAAAAAAACACAATCACAATCAAGCAAAAATATTTACCATTACCGTGTGACGAGTCCAGTGACAGATTTGAAAATGCCAAATAAAATGTCATATATTTTGAAAAGAACAGTAAGAAAAAGGAAGAAAGAAAATTAACACGTGACCCGTTTTTGGCGTGGCAGTTTAAGGCAATCTTTGAAAAATATTCTTAGCTTTGTTCGGAGGAAGAGGACTTGTCATAATATTTTTTTTCTGGTTCGTAGAGGGAAAAACAAAGAACAATAACTTATCTTAGCTTTAGAGTAGAGCGCGGAATTATATAGACCAGCGCCGTTATCACACCTAAATCCTTATGGCTCAGACAATGTGACCATGTGCAACAACATGCCCCTTTACGCTGGTTAGTACGTCATACCAGTTACATCATTTAAGTTGATGGTGGATCAAAGGTTAGCTTGTGCAGAGGTCCTGTGTTTGTCAGACTGCTATAATAAACTCACAGGCCCCTTTATTATGCACACCACCCGTTTACAAAAACGCCAAACACCAGCCCAACACAGCAGTGGTGTTCAGAACTGCATCCGGGAACGCACAACGCACACCTGGCATCATACAAGTGGATCTTTTCCGATACCAAACCATTCCCTGGATTCAGACTTTTCAGGGGAAGAGGGGTCTGACCTAGCACTAGCTGGGTGTACCTAATAATCCAGCCTATATAGAGTGAAGAAGGTTCAGTAGAAATAGGGCTGTACGTAATAGATTCTGTAATTTTAGATGTCCTTGGACCAGATATAATTGACCTACTTAATTTAAAATTTTTTACAAAGAATGAGGTCATTATTCTAAAGTTTTTTGAGCGTGTGTCTTGAATCGTACTCGTCTTGGACACAGCATTTTGTCCTATATTTCCATATATTTTCCATTCCTGATTCAATGGACTATTGTGTGAGCATCAGGAAGTCAAAACTCTGCACCAGAGTCTTCACTAACTGAAGAGCACAGATTATATTTGGCTGTTTAATGTGAGTAAAATATTCACAGAGATATATTATGACACAATGAGTGTCAGTACAGGTAAGTGAAAGGGTAAGAGGCTGGAGTGGTGATGGCAAAAATAATTTACAACTGTGACCTTGGAGTTTTATTTTCCTTAGTCAGTGTTACACAGGCAAAATACTGTAGTAACCCCTGAATTTCATTACACTTGTTCTCCAAAGCATGCTTGAAGGCAGATATTCAGTAGGCTATAGGTGAAATATTTAAAGGGATAGCTCACCCAAACTACAAAATGATACACTGGTGTCCTTAGCCTGTAAGGAGCCTAGTCCAGTCAAAGTATGACAGGAATAGATGCTTTGATTTCGTTTCCCAGGCATTGTTTTTAAATGCTACACAAAGTATTAATCCCATCCAAATCCAGAGACCTAAATTAACATTTTTTGTGCATCGTGTCCAAATCATCCAAATGTATTTGAAATGTGTTGTGAAGCCCAACAAAGGCCATTAGAGATCATTTTTATACGGTATGCAACCAATTATAACATCAGTACGATTATGATTATGTGACATTAAGTAATTTGTGAATGGAATCATGGAATTGCCTTTGTTGAGCCTCACAATCAGTTTCAGGTGCTTTTGGACAATTGGGATATGATGGGTAAAAAATGTTAATATAAACCTCTGGACATGCATAAGATTTGTGCCACAAATGCTAAAAATCCTAGCATTTGGAAACAGTGCTGGGTAACTAAACCAAATTTGCCTGATTTGTTATTTTGTAATTTGGATGAACTTCCCTTTAAAGCCTGTACACAGCCATTGTAGTTTCAAATTGAGTTCAGTAAACAATGATCATTAAGTATCAAGTATCATTAAGCTGTTACATTTTTTGCCGGACCGCGTAAGGGGAGCTGGCCAAGAAGAGCGAATGTCTCTTACTGAGTGAGTGAGTGAGTGAGTGAGTGAGGGAGGGCCTGCTCCTTGTTCAATAGCGTAGTGGTTAGAGACGCAGACCTGCGATCAATAGCTCCCGCGTTCGAGTCTTGTCAAAGCAAATTAAGCATTAGGACCTATATTGATAGTTATTGCATCAATGTCATTCACGAATGAAAGAAAAACAAATGCTTTCGTGCCATGAAATAGCTTTGGCTGTAAGTTCTGATTCAGTCTCGCTAGCAATTGCTCAGATCTTATGACTATTCCAAGTAGTAAGTTAGATACTAGTAAGCCTATTACTGGCTAATATAAGCTGTTAAAACGGCCAGTGGCAAAAGCCATACATTTCATAGATGCTATTTGTGGTGGAGGTAAACTTAATATTAAACGTTAGTCAGTTTAACAATGCTTAACGATGTCTAGTAAAATATTCAAAATTGGTGGGATGTTTACATGTGTCAAACATCGAGATGTTATACCGAAGGTGGATTTACCATTAGCTCCGTAGTGTAGTGGTTAAAGACACAGCCACTCCCACAGGCGACCCGGGTTCAAACCCAGTAGAGGGCACATTATACTTTGCTTTTAATTCTGGGCCGGCTGAACATAGGCTTGCCTGATTCCTTTTCTGGTTTCTCTCAAGCAGCTTTATGAGTTAGTGAAGGAAAAACCAACAACAAGCCTTTTGTGACTACCTCACAAAGCTGTTGAGAGAATGCCAAGAGTGTGCAAAGTTGTCATCAAGGTAAAGGATGGCTTACTTTGAACAATCTAGAATGTAAAAAATATATATACACCCTTTTTGGTTGCTACATGATTCCATATGTGTCATGTAATAGTTTTGTATTCTACAATGTGGAGAATAGTTAAAAACAAAGAAATACCTTTGAATGAGCAGGTGTGTCCAAGCTTTTGACTGGTGCTGTATTGATACATTTAGTTTTTTCCACCTTAAAATGTACATTGAAAGAGAACTTTGTAGGAAAATGGTGTGCTTTATAAATAAAATTATTTTATAGCCCACTTGGTGGCAGTGTTGGTTAGGACATAAAAACTCAATTCCTAAGCTCAGTTTGAATCAAAACAACTAACACGATAAATGCTTTTTCTCATGTCTAATTTTACACAATTTTTTTTAATCAAGTGACTGCAGAAATATGCCCCAAGGACCTATTCTATTTTTGTCCTTAATAAGCTAGTATTAGACAAAGAAAGGGAAAACTCTGGAAAGGCCAAGTCTCAAGTACATGGTATTTTGTCTTAAAATCCTGACAAAAGGACCTCTGTTTTGGAATAACACGAAGGGGTATAAAAAATTATAGGAAATACCCAAAATGCTCTTTATATCTGTAGATCATTACTTTTTTAACATTCCTTAAAAAGACTGCTGAAAAGAACACTAGACTACAACGTTTTGAAGTATTTGTGATGGAAATTACGCACAGACTACAATGTATTAACATGTAAAAAAAATGTAAATATATGAAAGAATTTCAACACAGTATCCGAAAAGCCTCCACAATTCTTAATTTAGAACCAAACGTCTGAATGCCTTACTGTCCAATGAAACCCTCTGGAGTGATGCTCCACTCCTCAGGTCCGCGGACATATCCCTGCTACTTTCAGGGGTTTGTCGGGGGAACTATGCCACCGTACGTCTCCCCTCGGTAGCAGGACACTTCCTTTTTGCAGGACACGCGTGTGTGGAAGCTATATTACAGGACAGACAATCAGGCGTGTACCCTCCCCAAGGTCAGCATGCTCCTATGACTACTGTGCAAATATGATGCCCAAAAAACCCACACTGTTCATTATATGGCGCACTACATTTCTACCAGGGCCTATGGACCCTTGCGGTTAGGTTGCCATTTGTGAAACAGGGCCAGAGTCACACCATGTTGTGGTGTACAGTTATAAGACGGTACATACATGTTGGAATTATTATAATAATCTTGTTCCCAGACACTGTAGTGCAGCGACACGGTTGTTATGACAGTGTTCTGGATGCCTGGCCCAAACGGACACATGCAAACAAATCTTCTACCTGCTAATAAATTGCAGTCATCTGGTGTGCCAGAACTCAGGGTGTGATTACGTGTTCGTCTTTCAGTAAGACATTTGAAGTGCCCTGGTGCCTTCTCTAAAACATTTTATTTTCCTATGGATCTCTATCTGCATCCAAAATGCACCTTATTCCCTGTTAAGTGCATTACTTCTGACCACTCTCAAGGGCCCTGGTCATTGTATTATATGTAATTGGCTGCCATTTTGGATGCATTCTCAGTGTACTTGTCCTCACTCCACACCCTCAGCATTTCTCAACATCTGACTTGCTTCTGTGTTCTTGACTATAGGAGTGTGGTATGTTTTATGTTTAAAGATTTAAGTTAGTAGGACAGAGGAGCAGGGAGACAACAATGTGTCCAAGATGACTCTAACAACGTTATTGTAGTAGAAGGCATGATAGGGCAGAAACGTTTTCTTGCAGTGATGTCACCCTCCCACACACAAAAACATTTTGCAACTGAAGAATACATTATTATCAGACAACAAAAAGTGCTAGTCGCTAGATTTTCTGGAACTGGTTTTCTTCAGCCAAAAAACATCACAAGTAGTTGCTTACGTTTTCAGATTCTTTCCTCAGAAATGTCCAGGATTCCAACAAATCCTGTCAAGAACAAAAGGGCATAACACAAACCATTTCCTTTTTTCTTACACTTCTTCACAGTCTCAGGAAAAAAGCAGGCCAACTTTATTCATACAACCTTAACAAAACAGCCTTTCCGAAATACTATATAATTACCTTGGTCCTACTCTCTACACTTGATTTATTATGTTGAACATGTAGACTTGTACAGTATCTCACAAAAGTGAGTACACCCCTCACATTTTTGCAAATATTTGACTATATCTTTTCATGTGACAGCACTAAGGAAATGACACTTTGCTACAATGTAAAGTAGTGAGTGTACAGCTTGTATAACAGTGCAAATTTGCTGTCCCCTCAAAATAACTCAGCACATATCCATTAATGTCTAAACCGCTGGCAACAAAAGTGAGTACACCCCTAAGTGAAAATGTCCAAATTGGGCCCAATTAGCCATTTTCCCTCCCCGGTGTCATGTGACTCGTTAGTGTTATAAGGTCTCAGGTGTGAATGGGGAGCAGGTGTGTTAAATTTGGTGTTATCGCTCTCACACTCCCTCATACTGGTCACTGGAAGTTCAACATGGCACCTCATGGCAAAGAACTCTCTGAGGATCTGAAAAAAAGAATTGTTGCTCTACATAAAGATGGCCTAGGCTATAAGAAGATTGCCAAGACCCTGAA